>JAFMOD010000962.1:1081682-1103823 GCA_019802435.1 Corydoras maculifer
TCATTATCTCCCGCTTATCCTCTATTAGGGTCGCGGTGGGGTTCCCCATGCCCATCCAGGGGAGAACGTCTCGGGCGCTGGGCAGATAGACCCAGGACAGGGCGCCAATCCATCGCTGGGCAAACACTCACTCACACAGACACACTCTATACGGGGCAATTTTGAGATTTCAATTAACTTGATCCATGTTTTTGGACTGTGGGAGGAAACCGGAGAACCCGTAGGAAACCCACGCAGACATGGGGAGAACATGGAAACTCCACCCAGATGGGGATTCGAACCGGGAATCCCTAGCGCTGAGAGGCGAACGTGCTAACCACTAAGCCACCGTGCCGCCCATCGTGGTCATTTTAGACAATTTATATTTTAAACCAATTTAGATACTTAATATTGTTATGGTCTGTACCTATGGGGAGTTAGTGATACTATTTTTCAAATGTAAGTTTAATGGCTAATAATGTGCCATTTATTTTTCCATAATTTTTCCTATAATATGCTAAATATTTGCTAAATAGTGAAAATATAAAAGACAAAATATGTTTAAGAGTTTAAGAATGTTTGCCCTACACTGGGACTATTCTGAATGATCTACATGCACAATTAAAGACTGTGAAGGAGCAGGATGACACAGAATAAGTACTGAGCTAAAACAGTTTTTGTGTGTCGAATGTGGTCAAGGCTTCAGTATGAAGTGTTTTGCCTTTTAGGAGCAATGTAAGAGAGAGGATGATAGAGTTGAAATAAATAAACTAGATGATAGAGTAAATAAACTATCTGTGATAATAAGTTGCAAGAACTTGCAAGAATTATTTAAGATCGCATACCAAACACAAAAATGGCCAATCAATCCACAGGTTTAACTTAATATCCATCTGTATCCAAAAAAATTATGTAATTCACAATTCTCAGCTTTGTATAAACAGACCATGCTTAAGAAAACTGACACTCATGTTATTAATGTCTACTAATATTAACTTCTCTAAAAAATCATGCATCAATCACCAGGCACTGGAAAACTACAGCAAGACAAAATTTGATTACCGAGTATTCAAACTGCCTTGATGAATACAGTCTTCCATTTATCTCCCACATATAGATGCACACCAGATTACAAGCATTGCAAAGACCCATTTTGGAAAAACTGGTGCTGGCGTCAAATCAAAACTAGATTACATAAAACTGTGTAGAACTTTCTTCACTGCAGGTCCACTGAGTACAATTGCAATTAAGAATGAAAATGAAGGCTGCTGGAGATTTTCAGTGTTGAATGAAGTCTGTCCAAAGTTCATTATGGATTTATATATCCATTATTGGATTGTACTCATTCTTTCTTTGCATTACTGTTGTAGAGAGGGGATACATGAGGGGATTCCCTTGTAAAAAAAAAACTTGTAGCTTTCCATACCATTTATTTTAAAGCAAAAATATCAGTGCAAATAATAACCACCAGCTGGGATCAAATGCATACAAGGATAAAAAGTAAGGGCAAAAAACAGTACAAGAAACATCTTAATTTGCAACGCCGACACAGCGTTCAAAAAACAACATGCAAACAATTACAAGAGGAGAAGAGCTGACAGCCGCAATATTATAAAAGATGGAATCCACTAAACGATGCCTGAAACGGAAACTTAAAAAGGAAGAAAAGATGAATCAGCAACAAGGGAGAACATGTAATAAAATGTAATAAAGGAATAAAGGTGATCCATATTAACATAATAAGCTAATTAAACAGATGAAGAAAAATAGTAAAAAAAAAAAATGAAGCAATCCTGGAAGGAAAAAAAGAAAAACTGGAAGGAAAAAAAAAACAGGAACCTGCTACTCTTGCTTATAATGTTTTCACATCATCATGAAACATTTTAAAACTTAAATACATGTAGTAATCTGTTCAATGTGTTATGTTACGACTGCTGGAGTGATTTGGTTACAAGCTGTATTTATTATTATACTATTTATTAAACTGGTTTCATGATGATGGTTTGAGCAAGCACACCAGTGATTAGTGCTATTGTACGCAGGTGAAAATTATTTTACACACAGTTTAAAATATGCCAATAATATAAAAAAATTGACAATGAATGTTTTAATGCTGAAAACATATTTTCTTTTGAGAAGGCCTATAACTTTTTTTTAAAAGTATATACTCCCTGCCCCACCCAAAATAAAAGTACGCACAAAAGAAATTGGTAAGGCAAAATAATTTTTGTGAACAGTCCATGGGCCAGGGTTCTACATGGCAGGAAACCAGGGTTACTAGTTGCTTACCCAGTCCTTGGCTAAGCCCCTTTGAGATGGGTCAGAGTATTTGGCAAAAGGGCCCCTAGGAAAACGGACATTGGCTTTGGCTGATGGGTCCCTATGAGAGGTACAGAATACTTGGCTTTGCAGATAGGCAAAAAAATTAGGGGAGAGTTAGCTAGTTTACTTCCTGTGGTCTGTAAAAAATCTGTCATCAGGTATCAAATTGTAAACATTTACAAATCATTTTTAATAAATTTTTACTGTTATATAGTTTATATATACTGTACCAGTCAGAATAAAAAAAAAAAGATGATAAAAATTATAAAATTAAAAGATAAAATGGACAAAAAGTTGTGTCCAAATTTGCTTGTATACTGGTATACTGAAAAAAGATGTGTGTATTCAAGTTGCCTTCAAATAAACCTTTAAAAAACTCTGAAAATCTTCCAAAAAGTTCTTCTAGTCTTTCTTCATCCTTTTACCTGGATAAAAGATAATGGGACTTATTAAACCAGAAACATATAAAGAAAAACATGCATTTGTAATTTCATTAATCAATTATCAATTAATTATATCATTTAGATATTTTTAAATATGTAATTTAAGTATTTGATTAACATTATTTGACAATTTATAATATAGCATTTCTTTAATCATATGTATATAAACTTATATAAAATTAAACATTAATGATTTACAAAGATAGTACCTTCCAAAATATAATGTAATGTTCAACATTTATTGTTTAGGTGAGGTCTCTGCCTTGCGTGATTATGCTGCAACTACAATGAAAGAGTTTCTTCACATGTTTGGCTATGATGACCAGCATAGCCGTGATGAGCTGTCCAGGAAGATTCTATTTGATAAACCAAAATCTGCTACCTCAGAATCGTCTGCCCTAAGTAGTGAAGAACTCACACGCAGAGCACGCTTTTCCAAATATGAAGATTATATCCGCAAGCTTAAGGCTGGAGAAACATTACCCTTTCCAGTGCAAACCAAATCTGAAGAGCTTAACACAAAGGAGAGCACCTTGCTCTTACAGTCAACCTCTTGCCAATCAGGAACTGAAGTTCAAATGTTTTCTCCTAACATGGAGCAAAAATTTGCCACTGGCATGGCAGCGAATAACCAGGTGTCCCGCACATCCAAATATGACTTCTTTATCCAAAAGCTGAAGATGGGTGAAAGCCTGAAACAGCAAAATGGCAATGCGTACAAGCGACCTTCCAAATATGACCTGGAAAATGTTAAGTATCTGCACCTTTTTAAGCCTGGTGAAGGGAACCCTGACATGGGTGGTGCTATAGCGTTTAAGACAGGTAAAGTTGGACGGCCTTCAAAATATGACATACGAAATATCCAGAAGCTCCTCCCTGGAAAAGATGATTCCGTTGTGATACCTGGCATTTTGTCCTCCAAAACAACCACCCAAGGCACACCTGTTATTCCCAATGCTGCTTCTTTGGGACCTGTTGTACCGCCATGCTTGCCAGTAGACCAAGTGGGACATTTAAGCTTTAACACTGAATACATGAAGTCAAGCTTCTCCAAGACTGACTCCATAACTACTGGAACTGTTTCATCAGTCAAGTAAGAAATCATGCACATTTAACACCAAATATTTATGAGTATATTTGCTTATTTTCTGCCTTTAATGTTTTATCAGTGAATATTTACCCTGAAAGAAAATCCAAAAAAAAGAAAAACTTCCACCAGTGGCATTAACTAAATTGCCAATCAATGAATTACTTATTAATTGATTCAAAAATAGTGAATTTCAGTTTTCCAATATAGTAAATATAAAGCACATATATGTATAAAATCAAATTGGCTGTTTCTAAAACACATTCTTACCTGTTGTTATCACTTTAGTTTTTTTGCTATTTTGTGTTATTGAGTTATAGATGTGGTACTTCATAATTCTGTTCTATAATACAATAAGTGGTTCACTTTACACCTATACAAAATATATGCACATAAACACAACAGTAGTTGGAGACAGTTTTACAGTCATTTTAACAAACACTTTCTTATGATTGCTGATTTTGTGTAACTAGAGCTGAAAAATTGGCAGTTGCTGTTACGTTAATAAAGAAAAAAGTACTATAAGTGATTAATTCATTTTATAAATCACAGTCAAATGAAAAGAAAATATGGCTGTTGTCTTGCTCTCATCACTTCATCTTTCAATTTGTGCACCATTAAAATGCTCATGAATATTTAATGCACTCAAAAACATTTGCTTCTCTGTTTTCATTTTGGGAAGTCATGCATCAATGTTTTTATATACCTTAAATTTCATTCATTCCCCAATCAAATTGCTACTGCAAGAACATGAATATTGATAGTTCATAATTGAAAATTGCATGTAAGTCAAATATTGTGTTAGATTTTTATTATTAGGAAAGTGGCATGTTATCATTAATTTCGCAACTTCTTTGTGTTTACAACAGAAATGGACTTCCTGTGGAAAAACCTGTAACAGAGGATGTCAATGTTTATCAGAAATATATTGCCAGGTACAGTTTCCACAGACCCGCTGATTTATAGTATATATATATATATATATATATATATATATATATATATATATATATATATATATATATATATATATATATATACACTGACTTACATGACACTCAAGAGTCCATCAAATTCCTGAGAAAAATTTTGTGCTTTATATTCATTCTGCTATAACACAAAAGAGGTAATTATCATTAACTTATTTGTTTTTTAGTGAATTATAAAAAATGTCATTTCAAAAAAGCAAAGAAACTGGGGCTGTGGTATGAATGATCAGACTCCCAAGTCATAACATAAAGGCCACAAATCAAAGCATTGACAGTAATAGACACATGCACAACTTGTGGGCACACACACACGCACACACACACACACACACACACACACACACACACACACAAAAACCTCTCCTTGGACTGATTACATTTTGCAAGAAGATTTAATTAAGGAATTTTTAATGAGGCTTCTGCTGGCACTGCCAAGAACTGTTTTGATATTTGCACTGCATAATGCATACAATTTGTCTAAACATCTCGGCAGTTGATGCACGGGAAGGTGGCAGATAAGATCAGATACAGTTTCAATTTCCGTGTTGAAGAAAATAAAGAGAGAGAGCGTGAAAAAAGAGGGGAATGAAGAGAGAGAGAGAGGGGAGGGAGGAAGGGAGAGAGAGAAAAAAAGGAAAATGAAAACTCATAAAAAAGGGCACATGCAGCCCAATAGATCAGTAGGGAGTGGGGGGTTGGTTTTTGGACAGGATCATCTTTGGCATCAACACTAATATAAGCACACTTATACTACAACTAATCTATATTGACCTCCTCTATGTGGTCTCTCTGCAAACTGACAAAAATGTAGTTAATGCACTGTGTTTCTTCAGAGTTAAAAAGCAAAAACCTCTACTGGATTGTTGCAGTTCTAGCTCTTTTGCTTTGCGCTTTATTCAGCATGTCTCCACTGTACATATGTAGCTACCATCTCTGTATCATGACGATATTAATATTTTATTATCTACTGAATAGTGAATGGGAAATGTGCACAGGCAATATGATATGGCTGGCTGTTGATTGGAAGAAAGGGCTGTTCCCAAAGGGGTTAACATAGACAGGGGTTGAACAGAGGCAGGAGTGTGTGTCACTCTTGGGGGCTGTTAGGCATAATGTGAATGCATTTTTTTTGCTTTCTTTTTTAAAAGTGATAGAAAGCACCCAAAGCAGTAACAAGTCCTTTGAAATACCAACAACCAGTAAAAGGTGTTTTTGCAATAATGAACTCCAGGAGTGAGAGCAGCAAAAGCAGCCTCAGGATAAACTAAGCTTACAAGAGTAATTCTATTACATTACTCCCCTGCTTCAGCAGATGGTACTTTGGCAGCAGTTGTACAAATGTTTATTTGTGTGTTTTGAACTGTAATTGGAGGTTTTTACTAGTCATAATCATCAGGGTTATAATCAGCCTGTAAACACTCAGAAAATAGGCTTCTTTAAAGCAGTGCCAATCTTTGGGAGCCAAGGCTAGTCCAAATTTATAAGTGAAAAAGGAAGAATAGCACACAGAAGCACTCAAATCTTTCTATTAAGGTCCAACCCTTCTTTGATTAAGGCTGAGCCTGTTAACCTTAAGTACTGAGTACTGATCTGGTAGGGTTGGAAAAATGTTAAAAATGAGTAAACCACATCTGGGGCTACACACTGCTTCTGAAGCCACTCGAACTAATTTAGAGCCAATTGCCATGACCGAAGTATGAATTGCAATCACATGGTTGTTGTAGTGTCAGCAGTTGTAAGAGCTCTTGACTAGGTGTGTTTGTAGCCATTTGTGATGCCTCTATGCTCCATGTTTATGATTCTGTCAGTGTGAAGATGTTAGTCCTAGAAAAAAGACTTAATTTAAAAATATAATTTACAGCTTAGCCTTGTTAGGCAAGAGGTCACATTTTACAAATCACTCAAATGAAATATTAAAAATAGGTTATTCTCATATAGGTTAGTCGTACATGAACATGTTTCTGCTGGAGTGGCAATAACTCTATAGAAGCATATATCTATAAAACTGTAAAAGGTAATGATACTTTGCTGATCGTTTTTGTGTACAGGTTTTCAGGGAGCCAGCACTGTGGACATGTGCACTGTGCTTATCAGTACAGAGAACATTACCATTGCATGGATCCTGAATGCAACTATCAAGTGAGTTCACACATGCTAACATAGACACAATTTTATAACTAAGTAGTGCATTTATTGCATATTGGAATTTGAATCCATAAGTAAAACATACATCAACTCACCAGTAATGAAAAGACGAGCACACAGGAAAATATTTTAATGTTATTTCTCCACTTTAATATTTGCTCCAATATTTTTTTCAGTATTTTTTCAGGATTTAATTTAACACAATATTTAACAAAACACTAACAAAAAATCACATATACTGTGTATATAATTTTTTTTTCAACTGATTAAAACAATTTCACATTCACCTAAATATATTTACATAAGGCAATTGTCACGGTCAGCTGCCGTGTCCGGGAAAATGTATTGGAGATTGCATGGGCAATAGCCAGGTAGAATGACAAAATAAGTGTATTAATTAAAGATAACAACAGGTAGGTAAACCCTACAACAAAAAAACAAAAAAGAAAGGAGTTAATAAATGAATTTAAACAGCTAAAAACAATTAATGAACTAAACAAGGCAAACTAAATGGTAAGAGGGCAGGAGAAAAATAAGCACTCCTGATATTATCCCCCTCCTGAGGGCTGCGTATGAGGTAGCAGCAGGAGAAGATGGAGGTACCAGGCCCTGCAAAGAAAATGTCCACAAGGGGACCCACTTGGGCGGGCTGCGGAGCCTACTCACTGACAGGACACTGAGGCAGCCGCACTCCATCAAGATCAGTTGGTAATATGGTCTACTCTCAGGGTCAGTGTGTCTGGCTCAAGTCAGGGACTCCGTCTTAACACTCAACAGGTCTGACCTAAGAATCAGAGGGTCTCGCCTTCCATCATGTTGGTGTGGGTGCAGCCACACAAGCTTCTTACCATACCAACAGAGATGCCACTAGTAGAACTGGTGGATTTGTCCTCGCATGGACAAGCCACAGCAAACAAATGTGTAATAGATACATCTCTAGAATCACTAGAGGTGCACACCTAAAGGGCTTCCTCAAGCAATAGGACCAATGTGAGGCAGGGTTGGTGGGAAGCAATAGAGCCATCATCCCACCATTTGGTGGGTCCCAGTAGGTGACAGAGGTAAAACAAAACCTTTTCTATATCTGTGAGCCTCAGGCTGATGAAACTCAGAACTAGGAGTAACACTATTACTAGAAGAATAAAAACTGAGAAAGGTCACAAAAAGTTTAGCACAGGCAATATCTAGCATTGGAGCTGTTGCCTAATGCTTAACAAACACATCACAAGTCTGCAGAAGGAAGGATGAATGCTAAGCTAAGTAAGCTAATTCTGAACAGTCAAACACATCAGAGGTCTGCAGAAGGTAGGATGAATGCTAAGCTAAATAAGCTAGCGCAGGAACAGAAAATCATATTGAGACTCTGCGAATGAACACAGCACAATGGGAACCGCACCGGATGGGGAAAATGACAAAAAAGGTACCAGGAAGGTAATGCGCTGGCTAACAATGTGCTAGAGGTGGATCAATTTCACATGGTCGCCTGCCACATCCAAGTAAGTTTAGCGGAGATTACATGCAAGAGCCAGATAGCATAACAACATAAGAGTATTAATTAAAGTTAGCCTTGTGTAATAGATACATCTCTAGAATCACTAGAGGTGCACACCTAAAGGGCTTCCTCAAGCAATAGGACCAATGTGAGGCAGGGTTGGTGGGAAGCAATAGAGCCATCATCCCACCATTTGGTGGGTCCCAGTAGGTGACAGAGGTAAAACAAAACCTTTTCTATATCTGTGAGCCTCAGGCTGATGAAACTCAGAACTAGGAGTAACACTATTACTAGAAGAATAAAAACTGAGAAAGGTCACAAAAAGTTTAGCACAGGCAATATCTAGCATTGGAGTTGTTGCCTAATGCTTAACAAACACATCACAAGTCTGCAGAAGGAAGGATGAATGCTAAGCTAAGTAAGCTAATTCTGAACAGTCAAACACATCAGAGGTCTGCAGAAGGTAGGATGAATGCTAAGCTAAATAAGCTAGCGCAGGAACAGAAAATCATATTGAGACTCTGCGAATGAACACAGCACAATGGGGACCGCACCGGATGGGGAAAATGACAAAAAAGGTACCAGGAAGGTAATGCGCTGGCTAACAATGTGCTAGAGGTGGATCAATTTCACATGGTCGCCTGCCACATCCAAGTAAGTTTAGCGGAGATTACATGCAAGAGCCAGATAGCATAACAAAATAAGAGTATTAATTAAAGTTAACAACAGGTAAACAGCAATAAAACCAAATGAAGAAAACTAACTTTTTAATCTTTTTTTTTATGTTTTGCTGGCTCTTACCTTCACTCTATCTTGCCAGAATAGACTCGTTCAATGTGCTCTAGTGATGAATGTTACCTGGTGATTCAACCTCATCGCGGTGCTAATTCTCACTACATATTATTTATCTCTTCTAAATGGTGGAACAATCTTCCTATCACATTCCATAAGGCTCAGTCACTTACTATTTTTTAAAAATGTCTCAAAACACATCTTTTCCACAAGCACTTGCTATGAAAATAAAATAATAAAATATTATTATTATTATTAATAATAATAATAATAATAATAATAATAATAATAATATTTATATTATTATAATATATATACTGCTGTACAGGCATTAAAAATGTTGCTTTAATTAACATTTAACAGGAATTGTAATAAAAAATAGAGTATTTTTTTAACATAATTAGGTGTATGGTTTGTAAGAAAATAAGTAAAAGACAAAAATAGTGTTCTCACTAATTGTTCTATGTGCAGCAATAGTGCACTGTTGCACTGTCTCAAAGTAACTTTACAATGTTTCTAAGCCCCAAATAGCAAGCCAAGTGACACTAGCAAGGGCAAAACTACCAGGTATTTGTTTAATTATAAAGGAAGAAACCTTGTGAAGACCAATGCTCAGCAGGGGACTCGTCTTCCTTAAGCAGCCGGGAAGTGAAATACAATAGTACACATGTACAGATTATATATAAATTATGTAATGGTTGTGTTTTTGTTGTTTTAGGAAGCAGTAGAGTAGAGTTGGGATAATGTCAAATTTTACTACTTTGTGTTTATGATAATAAACACAATGTAGTAAAAATGTAGTTGAAGAAGCTGTTAAATAAATAAGAAGTATGTAACAATACAGGATGTAACACAGGACGAAAAAACGGGTATAAAAAAAAAGTCGCAGAGGGGTTCCCCATGCCCATCTGGGGAGAAAGTTTCGGGCACTGGGCAGATACACTCAGGACAGGGTGCCAATCTATTGCTGGGCACACACTCACACACACAGACACGCACGCATTTGGAGAACTCAATTGACTTGATCCATGTTTTTGGACTGTGGGAGGAAACCGGAGAACCCGGAGGAAACCCACGCGGACACGGGGAGAACATGGAAACTCCACCCAGATGGGGATTCCAAAGAAAGTGCTAACCACTAAGCCACCATGCCACCCGAAAGAAAAGTTATATAATTTTGTTACATTCAGCATGACAGTTTATTTCACAGATTTATATATGTTATAAAACAATTGTTTGCTTCCATATCATTGTAGGATTGTTAAAATTTTTACTGCTGGGTAAATAATCATCTGTGACTCTTTGCCTCTTAATGCCTATTTTCAGACATCTAAGCTGCTAGATAACAGTAAAATGAAAAATGAAACAATTTTTGTGCAAATGATCAATGTTAGCACAACTCTACAATTATCTAACTGAGACTTTTGTGCGCACTCCTTTGTAATCCAACATGCACCATCACTGTTTCTGTTAAAGAACAATGCCATTTGTCTGTTTACATGGTTTGTGAAAATTTTTATAATTATAGGTAAAGAAGACTATTTAGCAAAACAATTGATGGAAGACTGTTGGGAGAAAATAATCTTGCCACATTTTTATTTATAAACATAATAAAATAATATAGGTGAATTATTTTCTTAAAGGGAGAGCCACAAACATATTTAAGTTATTTTTTACATATTTTGTAAATTTTGTAAATGTTACTGTATTATTATTTTCTTTTTATTCGTGTTTTTTTTTTAATCTGTGACTATTGTCCACAGAAGTTACTAATGTGGGTCCTTCAGCAAAGCCCTCAACCATCATTGCTCAATGAGTACTGTATCAAGGCCAGCGCTGTGTTTTGACCCCAAATATCAAGTTGGATCACTTCGTTCCTTTTCACACAAGTTGTTTTACATATAAGCCACTGTTAAATGACCTAATGTAATGTAAAAAACTTTTATTTCACATGGGATAATCTTTTCAGTTTTTTTTGTAGGAGTTGTCTGCATTACATTTGATTGTTAAAATGCAACACTTTTCTAAATTTAAGGTAGTGTAAACACCACCCTACTATTTTAAGGCTCTAAAACATAAAACATTGGTAAGACCCATAGCTGACTGTTTAATCATGCATGACCTAGCTCTCACTGATTCAATCATTAGTGTGTACTCTGTCACTAAGCAACCAACTGCAGAACTTTTAGTTAACGGGTCTGTGCATGCCCATTGTACATAAATTGCCACGTGATATACATTTCTAGACATTTTAGTCTGGATGAAGATTGATTCTGATACCAAGATAAAAAGCACATAAAGATGTAAATAATTTGATATTAAACAGCATTATAAAAGAACAACCAAAGTGCCACTTCCTTATGCATATGAATTTTTTGTTAATATAAATAGAGCGTTTCTACAAGGTACAACTAAGCATGTAAGAAGAAACCATAGTTAATGTACAAACAGGTCAGACACTTCTGGGCAAAAACACAAGGTATCTTCTCAAAACAGAATAGGGATTATCTAATATTTTGCCCAGACAGTTTTGTAGGTACTTCAATTAGGTTTTTCTAGAGACATTATTAATACTTTATGATCTGTTCTCTAATTGTAAGGACAACAACAGAAACATTACAGAACATATATTTTATTTTAACTTATTGGTTTATTTTGTCGATGTAAAAGCTACCGCAGCTTATTTGTTGTTGCACAGTTTGTGTTAAACAACCTATAATCCATGATCAGTTCTCAAAGAGTGCTGCCTATGGGATGTTGATGGCTGGATTTCTGTTGGTGAAAGAATTTTTAGTCCAATAGAGGCATTTAATAACTCCAGCAGCACGGCACTGATCCACTGTATCTGATACACTCATACCAGTGCAACACACACAAATACCATTACTCTGTCAGTGTCACTACAGTGCTGAAAATAATTTCCTAACCAAATATATCTTGCGGCGGCACGGTGGCTTAGTGGTTAGCACGTTCGCCTCTCAGCACTAGGGGTTCCCGGGTTCGAATCCCCATCTGGGTGGAGTTTCCATGTTCTCCCTGTGTCTGCGTGGGTTTCCTCCGGGTTCTCCGGTTTCCTCCCACAGTCCAAAAACATGGAACAAGTTAATTGAATTCTCAAAATTGCCCCCTATAGAGTGTGTCTGTGTGAGTGAGTGTGTGCCCAGCGATGGATTGGCGCCCTGTCCTGGGTCTATCTGCCCAGCGCCTGAGACGTTCTCCCCTGGATGGGCATGGGGAACCCCACCGCAACCCTAATAGAGGATAAGCGGGAGATAATGAATGAATGAATATATCTTGCTTCATGGTGGGTCTGTGACCTCACCATTGAATTATGCAAAAAAAAGAGTACAGTTTGTAATTCATCGTCAAAATTCAGTATTTCAGTATTTCAGAGCAAAAGTATGTAAGCCGAAAGTTTACCTTTACAAACCTTTCACAGCATTTGTTGGTATGTCCTTGTAAAAATTATCAAGGGTCTAAGACACATCTAAAAATATTTTAGTTACCTACATATACAGAAACAAGATTTATAATTTTGTGATTTTACTATTGTTTGCCAGAATTAAACTATTCTGTGGTAAGCATGTAAATTATATATAGATACACGTGCATACCTGTGACAGTATACAGAGTGAAAGCAATAGACAGGCGTAGTTTAAACAATAAAAAGATTTTTTTTGCCATAAAAGTTACTCAAATGTTTTTATTTTTAATTTTTGCATACATGCCCAAACATGGACATACAGAATTCTGTATTCTGACATACAGAATTCTCTTTTCTGCCTTTGACTGCATTTCACAAACTTAAATCTAAATCACAATGCCTCTATTGCTCTTTCCAGGCAAGGCAATGTCAGGCCTGTGTCAAACTGGAATTCCTTTTTTAATAAGGTTTCACAAGGAGCTTGTGGCAATCAAATAGTTACATACAAATAGCCTCACCTGCCTTTTGGTCCTATTATCTTGTTATGTTATTATCTAGTTATTGTTTGTGCATAGGTTTATGTTTTTCTGATAATAAACAATTATATGGGGGCAGGTTAGCTTAGTGGTTAGGGTGTTGGGCCATCAATCTGAAGGTTGGGGGTTCAAATCCCAGGTCCACTGAAGTTACCAGTGTGGGTCCTTGAGCAAGACCCTTAACCCTCATTTCTCCAGGGATGTTGTGATTAACCCTGTGCTCACCTTGTAAGTCGCTTTGGATAAAAGCGTCTGCTAAATAACCCAATTTAGTTTAGCTTATTATGTACTGTTGTTTTTATTTGGTTCATTCATCCTGCCCTGTATCAACATACAGTACAGTATCCAACATTAAGGATACTGGTGGTGATTTAATGGTGTAATATACTTGTCACATTGTGGGTTTTTTAAACTTGACAATATGTTCATGTTGCTTAAGTGGCCTTCAAGGTAACCAGAACTAATGTAATAGAACACATTTGGGATTTGGATAATAGATGTAAAGCTAACTTTTAGCAACCGAGTTATGGCAGGTTTAAAAAAAAAAGTATGTGTATATATAATTTATATATAAAAGACCACTTTTTAATTGGGCTTTCTTTAAGTTTAAATAAGTTTAAATAAGAACTATTGTAATGTTCCAAATTAAATGACCTTTTTTTTTTTTTTTTTTTACAAAATATAAAAATAGTGTAATAAAGTTCTGTAGAAATCAGAATCATTTAACAATTGAGGCATGGATTCACTATTATACCAAAAAAAAAAAAAGTATGCAGATGTTACGCTCGCCTACCTCATAGTGGAGAACGCCCTCTGGCTGAGTGGTCCGGTGGGCGCCCTCTGACTGCGTTGTCCAGTGGGTGCCCTCTGCGGACGAGGCGTTGAGGACGCCCTCTGGCTGCGGGGCGAGGTGGACGCCCTCTGGCGGTGGGGTGAGGTGGACGTTCTCAGCCGACGAGGAGTAGAGCACGCCCTCTGGCTGCTCCCTTGGTGCACGGGCTCGGCGGCGTGCGGCCCCTGGTGCACGGGCTCGGTGGCGTGCGGCCCCTGGTGGACGGGCTCGGCAGGGTGCGACCCCTGGTGAACGGGCTCGGTGGCGTGCGGCCCCTGGTGGACGGACACTGGATGGACCTCGGCGGGTACGCACCCTGGCTTGACCTTGTCGAGTTCGCATGCTGGCTGGACCTTGGTGGGCACGCAAGCAGACTGGACCTCGGCGAGCACACACAGTGGATGGACCCCGGCGGGCACGCACACTGGAGGCGCTGTGGCAGGGGTGGCATACTCGGAAAGGCTGGTGTGCCCCCTGGCTGGCCGGCCGCGTCAGCACCTCCAGTACACTGTTTACTTGCCTCCACCTCCGCCTTGGGATTGCCATCCGGCATACAGTACATATAGACGCCAACCGCCACACCCAAGGACAGGGCAACAGAGGAATATGACACGGGGTAGACAGACTGGACAGGGTAGACAAGGGGATTGGGCACATTCACTCCACACTCATCCACAGACACTAGCGGTAGCTCCGGCACCGCATCCTCGCAGTGCGACTTAGACACGGTGCGCTCCGGCTCGATCGCGGCCGCTGCATGTGACTGACATGCAGCGCATACCGGGCTCAGCAGCTGAGTGCATGCTGCGTCTTGGCTCCTCGCCCGCGGCGCGCTCCACGCCTGTGTCTCGCAACGGGAGGTTTAACGAACCGGACTGGACCGTCAGCCCAGAACTCCTCAGTGTTTAGGAGGGTTTGTATAGGCAGAATATGCCCATACAGGTACTACTTGCCCGCCTTGTCATCGGAGATCTCGATCAGATCAAGACCCTCCTCTGCACAGAGCGAATCGTAACCACTCCTCCACATCCACTCATCATCGGAGTCGTACCACTCCGAAACCACTTTATTAGAGCCGTCTTTATGGCTCTGGGACGGCGGGCTTCTCATACCGCCGTACTCGTGGACACGACGGAGGGTTCTGCTAGTATGAGGGTTTACAGCCCCCGCAAAGAAAAATTAAAAAAACGCTTACCTGGGCTCTGGACTCCCCAAATTGGTTGATACGTCGTTTCTGTTACGCTCGCCTACCTCAACCGGAGCAGCTGCGCAGATGAAGCGCAGAACCGCAGCGCCTTAATGCGCTGAAGGGAGCCAGGCACGCAGGTAGCAAAACAACAGAATTTTATTTAAAGGTGTAACCACACCAAAATCACAAGAGGAACAAACGCGAGCGAACAAAAACTAACGACGTGCACTGAGGAAGGGGAACACAGGAGATAAATACAAACCAACACCCACGTGCACAAAACCAACCAATGAATATAAAGAGTTAATTAACAAAAATGCCGAACCTGAACAAAAGTTAATTAACTCAAAATAAGGAACAGGCACCTGTTACTGCAGAAAACATACCTGTATGCAATACTTCTGAGCATGCTTATTTATATTGCTGCTTCTCCTGGTCCTCCTTGCAAAAAGAGACTTGCAGACACTTGTCCCGCTGTTAGATGCTGTTTTACTGCCCTGTCTACCACTCCTTCTTTAATGGCTTGTGTCCTTTAATTTTCTCATTGATCATGCAGAAAGTGTTAATAGAAAGTAATTGTCTTAGCTACTCTGCAAACCTATTTTCTTTTTAGGGGTTGTCTTGCTGTAGAGTTTTCAGTGAACCTTTTGCACCAAAACAGTAGCAACTGTTTCATAATGTCTAACGGTTCCAATCTAGACATATTGATATCACAGGAGCCTAAGTGACTTGTTTTTTTAACATGATTTTCCAATTTTTCCTTTACTTTTTTTGAGCAGCATATTTTGAGTAGTGTTTAAAGACACCCACAAGAAAGTTTATGACATCCTAATCTGTGTTTAATAACTTACTGTAACTATATCAGCTTCAACTCTTCTGGAAATTACTTTGTGTACTGTGTCTGTGTGAAGTCAGATATTAATGCTGGAAGATGGAGTCTGGCTTGCAATCAATATTTTAGTGTATTTCATTGGTATTAGATGTTGTTTAGGTCAGCGTTCTGTTTAGCAGAACTTTTCCAACCAAACTCACTTAACCATGCCTTTATAAGCTTTGATTTTCTAGGTGTTACAGCTTCTAAAGGCAACACACACACACACACACACACACATTTTGTGTGTCTATGTGCATTATTATAGTCACATTACTGTTTTTTTTTTTGTTGTGTGTGGCATGTTAGTACTTAGTAAGTGAAACAGCAATTTTCAACAGTTTTAAAACCTCATTGTTACTGTAATGGTGAGATTAATCCATGCTTTTTGACATTCCTTTTGGGGTCATGATCACTTTGTAACAGTTAAAAAAGGATCTTACGTACAAAAAACAAATATGGTAATTAAACTTTAGGAACAATGTGTACAATATGTGCAGAAACAAGTGCTATCCTATACAGTTACTTTCACCTCTGCCCCCTTAGTAAAAACTAGTAAAAAGATTTGGGGAATCCTACACCAAAATAAATCCTTCATCAAAATACTATTATACTATTACTGTTAACAAAATGACATGTGCCAAGGAAACACTTAACACCTAGACATGTTTCACTTATTTAGCTGACTAGTTGTCTATTGTTCATTGCATGTAAAATAACATGTGCCCTTTATCTTAAAACCTACAATATAACACCACATACACCCACCAACACTCACACAAATTCTATTACCTGTATCTGTCAATGTCATCTGTATCTTCCTGTTTACAGAGATTTACCAGTAAACAGGATGTGATCAGGCACTACAACATGCACAAGAAGAGGGACAACTCCCTTCAGCATGGCTTTATGCGTTTTAGCCCACTAGATGACTGCAGTGTCTATTATCATGGGTGCCATCTTAATGGCAAAAGCACCCACTACCACTGTATGCAGGTACGTTTTCACAAAATAACACTGTATGTGATCTACAAAAACACATTTATTCACAAATTAAAAGTTTTGCCAAAATTATCATATTGACTTTCAGTAACTTTTTACTATATATTTTAGTGTGATTATAAGTATAGTTGTTTCCGAAAACAAATAAGAAAGTAAAAAAATGGTCATATCAGTGTTTCTTTTAATTGACAAGCCAGTTCCTTAACTGCTATGCAAGATAAAACAAGTTTAGACCATTAAAATACTACTACACTATTTTCTTTATTTGTTGATATTATAAATTATCCAGTTGAATATTAAAAAGTCAGTAACTTGGTAATGACTGAAACTGACGGCAAACTAATGGCAAAATGATAATCTATGTTAGAAGAGATATTAGCTTAAAGAGGAACAATTGCAATTGTAATTGCAATGCTATTATTATTGTTTGCAAATGCATGTGTTCTCTTTGTTTTATTGTAATTTACTATAACATCACACAGTGTATTGCAAGGAACAAATAGAGTGTTGAAAATAACAAATCATCATCTGACTATGGATAACCACATTAAATATGATACAAATTATAATAAACTAATAAAGCCTAATCCTACACTTCTGTTGCACTCTCTCACTCCTAAATTGGCAAGGATACAATTCAGTTAGATGTTTATATAAACCTGACATTTTTCTTTGTTAATACCATGTACAGGGTTGAAGATAATATTCCAGATGAGTTGTTTAATCTTATACATCTGCTTATTTTCAAGGTGTCACTCTTCTCCGTGGGCTTTTTTTCTTTGTAAGGAACAGAGTCAGGGGAGATATATTCTTTTTTTTAACCCTCTCTAACAAAGTTATTGTTATAAGACATTTCAAATCTTGTTTTAAAAGCTCTGAGAATCAGCAGATGTTGGCATGCGTTTGCTTGATTTACAGGGGAAAAACACAGTGGCATTTTTTTCATTGTTTGACTCAATATGGTTAAGATGCCCTGTTTGTGTAGTTGAAATGTGATGAGGATGATATACAATTGCTGGTTTTAATTTAAATATTAGTTTGCTGCAGCAAAGGACTGCTGCTGAGTAACTGCTCAGACTAAAAACAACCCCCTACTAGCAACCACCATCCAGCTTTTAGATTTGTTCAGCGAGGTACAGAAAGGCAAAAACGTTGCCTTCAGCTGCTAAGTTGTATCTGTGAAAAGTCTTAAACAGATAAAGGTTTTAAGCATACACCACTTGCAGCTTCTTTGTCCTGTATTAAAATGCTTGTAGTTTTTATTTTATTTTGGTGTTTGGTGTAGTTTCGAAATGCTGTTTACAATGAAAATATATTTGTTGATTCTTGGAAGCTCATCACATGTCTTAACCTTGCCCGGCTCCTCCTAACATTCACACTTACTTAGTTGTACTCATACTGCCACAACAACAGCTGTTTGGCCTGCAGTTGATGCTCCCCAAATACTTGGTAAAAAAGTTAATCAACCACCACTATCTGCTCCCCTGGGCATATGGATCACCTGGAAGTGCAAAAAAAAGAAGGGGTACATCCCAATCATTTATCCACTCTTATTGTGGTGTCCCTATAACTGGAGCTGGATGTGATTCAAGCAGAGGGATAAGGCTTATCTCAGTTGGTAGTATCAAATCTCAGTTGGTAGTATCAGAGGGTAAAGAATAGAGGTGAAAATATCAATCAATTTGAATTGATGCATTGATTATACGGTCTGTGATTCGATGCATTGATATATTGATTTATTGTTTAATTAGGTTATCGATTGAACAATAATTTTTTACCTGTAATAGTCTATTCCATTCTAGTGTCACGCTCCACCACAAGCAGCCACCTTCAAGTTCCACCTTCTTTGGCATGGCAATTTGGTGAAGGTAGCTGGCCAAACTCATTGAATACCAGTGTACAGAAGTGCTGGCAGTGTCGCTCCTATGACCAAGTAAAGTGGGAGAGGATCATACATTGGTGATCAGGCTACTTCAGCATGTAAGCAGCTGGCAGTTATTGTGCTGCTTTTTGCTGCTTTTTGCCACAAGTGAAAATGACAATAACTAAAAAGCCAGGTCTTCCACATTGTCCTGAAATGTTGGTGCAGCTGCAGTCTGTGCGCATTTGTCAATTTTCCGCCTGCGGTTGTAGCCTGTTTTTGGTCCTGGTGTATGTCTGTGAGGGTCCAGATGTGATTCCCTCATTTTGATGGTTCCATGTTTGCATGTCTTTCCTCATCTCCCGAGTTATGGCACCAGTGTGACAGGAATAACTCTTGTAATTGAGAAAACTAGAAGGCAGGCTTTGGAGTAAACCCAGTTAAATTTTTCTTTACGGCAAACACAAAGACCAGATTTTCCATATACAGATATTGGATGCAGCTCTTTCACAGCTACCTCTTTTGCCTCTAACCATACATTTACTCCATCTTCACAATTTGAAACTTAACTGTTGCCATATTCAACAAAGCCATATTTTGTGAAACTAAATGGAAACTTGTTTCTTTAAATAGGTAAGAAGATTTTGAGTCATAAATCACACAAATTCTGTTTATAATTATAAAAATATTATGACAATTATATCGATTACATTTGTGAATGCGAGTATTGAAAGTAAATTAGGAAGAAGTTTTTTTTAAGAAAAGCTACATTTAATTTTTTTTTACATTTAATGGTTTAATTTAAATATGAGACCACATCAGTGGTATAGAAAGGGTTACAAATGATACAGTCATGAGGTAATTTTTAGCATCTCTAATTTACCTGTTGGTATGTCTTTGGAATATGTTTTTGCCTGTACCAGCAAGCATGCTACCGTGGTGCCGAAACCCAGGAATGAGGATTCTGGAAACAGTGTACACAAATATATGCACATGCACAAACATTGCTCTCAACTTCCTTGCTGAGGTTGTTCCTTATTTCAATCACCTCTTGTTTCCTCATCTCTTCCTTTCATTTAGAGATTGGTGTTTGATGTCATCAATATTAGATTAATATTAGATTCTACTTTCACAAAAGACAAAACACCATACGTGAACTGCATACGTGAACACTACATCTTTCATTTGTCAACCAAGTCCATTAAAGGTTAAGGTTGGAGGGTTTTTACATCCGCTGTTTTCTCTGCCTACTTTGAACGAAATAAAATAGCAGGTTATCAAGCACTTTGGCACTTTTTAGCTACACCAAACATATGGCCAGGCCACTTTAACATCTTCCGTGGACACAACAAAGACTGAAAGACTGTCAAATTTTAAAGTCAATTTAACCTCACCTGTCACTACCTCCTGTTTTTTTTTTTTTTGTTTCAGAATTAACTGATAACAATTTGACTATCAAATATAATTTCAATTTCAAAATTTTACAAATTTTGTGAATGCTGTGCCATAAATGTATTAAAGAAGTCATAAATTAATAAAATTGAATTCCTATTTCCATTAGGTGGGCTGTAACAAGGTGTACACTAGCACCTCAGATGTCATGACACACGAAAATTTTCATAAGAAAAATGCACAGCTCATCAATGATGGATTTCAAAGATTCCGTGCAACTGAAGACTGTGGCACTGTAAGCTGTCAGTTTTATGGCCAGAAAACCACCCACTTCCACTGCAGGTGAAAATAATATATTCATAGAAAATATTAACAAATGTTTTTATTTCATTTTATTTAGCACAGGTGAAACCTTTTTTTTCTTTGTGAAGAAATTACAACTGATTTTGTCCTAACTGCTATTGATTATTCTCAGATTATCAGGATGATAACTAATACTACATTTACTTACACATTTAAATTGAATGCTATATAGATGGTATTGTGAAATAACAATAAAATTTTGATTTTAAAAATATTAATTTTGAAAACTACAGTGATACTAATGAATACAGAAAATTAATAACATTACTAGAAACGTTTAACTTTTAGTGTTTCAAGTTAACATAATTGTGTAATATTTGTTTTCTTTTTAGAATTTTGATACATTTACAAATTTTTATATAAATACTGAATAATATAAATGAGAATTTCTTGTGATCTTGATTTTAGACGCCCTGGGTGCACTTTCACCTTTAAAAACAAGTGTGATATTGAAAAGCACAAGAGCTACCATATTAAGGATGATGCATATGCCAAGGATGGTTTTAAGAAATTTTACAAATATGAGGAGTGCAAGTATGATGGGTGTGTTTACAGCAAGGCAACCAACCACTTCCACTGCATTCGCCAAGGCTGTGGCTTTACCTTTACCTCCACTAGCCAAATGACATCACACAAGCGCAAACATGATCGTCGACATGTCCGTTCCTCAGGTGTGCTGGGTCTCACCAGTCCCTACTTGTTGCCCAAAGAGGAACACGATGAGTCTAGTAACGATGACTTGGTGGATTTTTCAGCCATCAGCAGCAAAAACTCCAGCTTGAGTGCCTCGCCTACAACCCAACAGCCTCCATCCATTCCACATGTAATGCCCACAACTTCTTCAGCCAGCACATCCAGCCCTAGCACCAAGCTAACTACTGCTTTACCAGCCACTAGTCACATATCTACACTGCTCTCACAGTCTAATAATATACCCATGTCTCTGGTGCTATCCAGTAACACCATCAGTGGAGCTTCCAACAAATTCTTTCCACTTCTACCTCGGTTGTCAATGCATATACCATCAGCAGCTTCTAATATGATTTCTGCCACAAGCTCTGGTGCCCATTCTACACCTCATGATACAGTGACACAAAGCTGTAGCTTGGTTGGTGAGGCAGCATCTGTGTCAACTACTCCCTCTTCCTTCTCTATCATGGAGAAGATTTCAGCCAGTAAGGGTATGATATCACCTATGATGGCCAGGCTGGCTGCTGCTGCCCTCAATCCCATGGGATCTTCAGTTGCAGGTTTGTACAAAAAACTTTTTATTGTTTTAGGTGGTACTAGGGCACTAAGTGGCCTCTGTATACAATACTGTATATGGCCTACAAATTGTTAAAATATTCTCAAGTGTCTTACAATTTCTGACTCATTGCAACACAAAGTTATACTGTAAATATGCATAAATGCATAAAAAAA
>JAFMOD010000962.1:1116811-1130838 GCA_019802435.1 Corydoras maculifer
GTTATATTGGCCAGAAACTGATGTTGTAATAGACGATGGTGTCACAATCATGTATTTTTTATTATAAGATTACTTTACTTTTATAGTTGTCAGTGTCAGTGTGCATTTATCACATGGGAATTAATAAATAAATATCAACAATTAATAATAAGCATTTTTATATTTTTTGTTTTTATTCATTTTATTAATTCATTTTATTATTATTATTATTATTATTATTATTATTATTATTATTATTATTATTATTTGTTATTGCAGCACTGTGAATTCAGGCTAAGAGGGCACTACCATTGTCTGAGACCTGGATGCTTTTTTGTCACCAACATTACCACAAAGCTTCCCTGGCACATCAAGAAGCATGAAAAAGCTGAGAGGCGTGCTGCAAATGGTTTTAAATACTTCACTAAGAGAGAAGAATGTGGCCGCCTTGGTAAGCCTTAATATAATGCAGATATTATTGATTTTAGTCACTGTCTTCTTATTATAATTTAAAGTTTAAAAAATCATATTATATAGTAGTAATGCAGAATGAACATGGAAAATACTGAATAATGACATATTTCATATTAGCATGATGCTCCTCTTTGAATCCAGTGGTCTTCTTTTCTGTTGAATTGGCAAACATAAAAATAATTTAATTTTAATTTTAAATTCACAGGAAAAAGAATGAAATATTAGTAAAGTAACAATTACATATGCATATGTTTGAAATAAATAAAAATAAAATGGTGTACTAAATTAAGTGTGCAGAGTTTATATAAACATCTAAAGATGTGGTCGTAGTCAAATCCCTATATTAATGAAAAATATTTTTAGTAAAAAAAATATTTTGGGTGTGTTAATAATGGCTGGCAATAGTTCATCTTGATTAAAATAAGGGAGGGGCGGTGTATTAATTCTTCAGTATTTATAGTAAGCAGTCAAACAGGGACCATATACTTGTGTATATTTAACCTGTCAGAAATGAGCAATTATACATGTTTGTTAATTACTGTGCCTGTTTCAGTCAGTCTGTTTATGTTGCAAATCATGTTTTTACTTCCACACATCCCCTTCTCTGTGGACTACAATGACACCACATTTACGTGACTTGTTGAAGACAAAACTACCTTTTGCTCAGAAAGTTAATAAAATTATGTCTGTGATTAAAATAATAAATTCAAAAACAATTATTTTGTACTAGAAGTGACTGTAATAGCAAAGCAACTTGAATCTAAAAATGATTCAATGTTAAAACGTTCTAGCTCTCTTTGTTGTGTAAATGTAATCCAAAAGTCTATTATGGTAAAACTAATACACATCATTGTAACTTACACAAAGTGGTTCAGAGGTCTATGCTATGTCTAAGGAGAAAGAGACATATGTTCCTTGGTAATGAGCAAAGTTCATACCTGCCTTTATTTTAATTTCTTAATTTTATTTTTCTCACAAATTACATTATCTCACATAAGTAAACAGATTACTATTGATCATGGTACAAATGGAACTATTTATTTTTAAATCATATTTTAAGACACTATAAAACAAAAGTGAAGAAAAAGTTAAAGGATAGAATAGATACAATATGCAGATAGGATGTGAATAATGAATTTAATATGAAAATAATTGTGTGTTTACTTTGGTTTGCAGGGTTGTGCATTATTGCCTTTCCAACAGCAAAATGTATTTATGTAAATTTAAATTGAATAAAATATGTCATTGTAATAAAGAACACCACAGGTCTTCCCAAGCTGTACTTTTTCAAACTGACACTTTGGAGAAAGTAATAAGGGCCAGACTCATCTGCTTTGGCTTTCCTCATCATCACCTTATTATGAATCAGTACTAGATGTCAATTTACAAACTGCAGCTGTTTGCATGGCCTTTATTTCAGCAATACTAAATAATGGTTTATTTCTTCTCAATTAGGTTGCAAGTACAACCAGGTAAACAGTCACTTCCACTGTATCCGTGAAGGCTGCATGTTCTCATTCCTGCTAAAGCATCAGATGACATCTCATGCTCGCAAGCATATGAGGAGGATGTTGGGAAAACATTTTGATCGAATCCCATCCAAGGTTTGTAATATTAATAATTTAGGTGTGCCTGATTTGGGAAATGGGTGACATTGTGGTTAAGTGGTTAGCATGTCCGCCTCTTAGTCCTTGTAATCCAGTATCAAATCCCGATCTGGGTGGAGTTTTCATGTTTTTCCTTTGGCGGTGTGGGTTTGCTACTGGTTTTATGTTTTTTTCCTGCAGTCCAGAAATATTCAAGGTGAATTAGCTGCTCTAAATTGACCCTATAAAGTGAGTGTGAGATAAGATTTTGGAATGATAAAGGGATTACACAGAAACATACTATGGTTACTTAAATGGTTATGTAAGTAAAATAATGTATCTATTGTGGTTTCATGGACAAAGTATAAGGCAGAGATAATATATGCATTTTGAGATCTTTTTAAAAAAATGTATATATTTTTTCTTACATAAACATGTTTATAGGCAAAATAAATTATTACTTACAACTGCATATTTGGACATTAATGCTATAAAAAATACAACTGTTTTGTTGGCCTTTTTGTTTTGTTCTATGAGAGGCAAGGTAAAAAAAATGCCTATTTGAATGATTTGCTTTTATCGATGCACATTTACTGTTTTGGTGGCAAAGTTAAAAATAATGCACTAGATCACACTAGAATCTCTGGTCTCTGTGTGTGGTCATTATGTGTAAAATAGTTGTTGTTATAAGTGGAGTTATAAAGTACATCATAATTTAGATAAAATTTTATATTTCATACTCTTGTGTGTTTTTATAATATGATATAAAGTTTTTAGATTATAATTAAATAAAAAAAGGATTGTGCATAATAAGTTGCAGGTATTGTCTTACTTATTGCACAGCTACTCACTAAAAATCATTAATTTTATATAAAAAAAATTTGTTGTAAAACTAATGTTATTGTTTTAAAAGGTTTTTTTGCTACATAAAGAGCATCAAAAGTATATAAAAATGTTTTATTGGCAATAATTGTTGGACTACCCCCGTCGGGGCCATCCTAGCAGGCCAACTTTTCTGGCTGCTAAACTGAGGCAACAGTGTCTGTTTACCTATTCATTCAAAAGGGGGGTTGCCCCAACCACAACCCATGTTGGCAATTGATGGTCAGATCATTAGGACAGGGCCCCGCCACCTATGCCTCCTACCCATTCTGACTCCAAGGACCATGACGAGACCTTTCTAGCAAGATAGTGTCCCAGGCTCTCCCATTACACAGGTTTTGTAATGTGCTATAAACCTGCTCCTGGAAACCATGCCACAAAGGGTGCAAGTTGTTTCAAACACTCAGAAGAGATATTTTTATCATTAACATTATTGTATAATATTATATGTTATGTATAAATAGTATTATATATATATATATATATATATATATATATATATATATATATATATATATATATAGTCATCTGTAGTTTATAAAGTCATGTTTAGACTTTACCAATCATGACATCTCTCATTAAGAGTAGAGAAGTAAGCAAGTAATGGAAAAAGTTCTGTTTCAAAAGTTTGCCAGATGGGTTACTTGACAGCACAAAAGCTGTTTGCAGGTACACCGAGTTTAGCTATCACCCTTTGAAACAAACTTGCTTGTGATACCTTCCCTATTATTTACAGCTTTGGTTTAAAATTGACATTATGTGTTTTTGACCTCAACGCAAAGTTAGGTAAACCAGATTTTTTGGTGTAAGCTACAAAAGTACTTTTAAACACGAAGTTTTTTTATAAAAATTAAAAATATCTCTATATATATATATATAAAATAATTATAAAATGAAAATATAAATTAACATGGA
The DNA here is from genome assembly GCA_019802435.1 of Corydoras maculifer. Lineage (NCBI taxonomy): Eukaryota > Metazoa > Chordata > Actinopteri > Siluriformes > Callichthyidae > Corydoras > Corydoras maculifer. Next base: position 1,120,648 of record JAFMOD010000962.1, read on the forward strand.
TTCAAGGTAAATTGAATTCTTGAGACAATAGAGTGTGTCTGTGTGAGTGGGTGTGTGCCCAGCAATAGATTGGCGCCCTGTCTTGAGTGTATCTGCCCAGCGCCCTAGTAGATGGATAATATTTTTTAATAAGAACTTAATCTACAACAATTCGCTATTATTCATGTGTCAAGAGGCTTACAACACTGAGTAAAAAGTGGATGGATGAAATCATGTAGTCTCCAACAACCAGAAATATTTAGCCTTTTAACTATCCAGGCCTCCAAATGAAATGGTCCAGGGTCTATTATGACATACAATGACACCAACCCCATATTTTTTATATGTTTTGCACTAATTGTAGTGCATAATTAATTTATTTACATGGTATAAGAATTTCTACATCATCAGAATATACATACTTTGATTAGTGACATCCAAAACTGTGAAACCTGCTAATCTTATTTTACTTGTAAAGTAAATTGATTCATTTTGCTTACTGTGCTTACACCTGGAGTAATTTGTCCTCGATATTAAACAGTGTGCATGGAAACACACACATATACACCACTCACATGCCCAGATTGGTGGAATGTCTTGTGACTTGCCTAAGAGCACTTAACCCTAGTACTTGATGGTACTGGGAATCGAACCATGGACCTTCAGGTTGCAAGACTGGTTTCTTAACAAGCCTACGACTGCCCCTTAGACACAAAAATGATTTCTCTGCAGTCTGACTGTGACCCACTGGCAAGTAAAACTATCCACTGCCCTAATTTTCTAATTTCCCACAGACTTATCTGAACTTATTAGTCTTATAAAAATATCAGAATTGATTCAAAATCGCTAGATACAACTATAATAGACATGACATATAATATTATATAAATATATATGTGTGTGCGCCCTGTTGTGGTGTATCTTCCCAGTGCCCGAAATGTTCTCACCTTGATGGGCATGAGGAACACCCACGACCCTAGTACAGGATAAAGCCAAAAATAATGGATGGATATGTATACATATACAAGCACGGTGGCTCAGTGGTTAGCACGTTGGCCTCTCAGCGCTAGGGTTTCCCAGTCCGAATCACAATCTGGGTGGAGTTTCCATGTTCTCCCCGTGTCCGCATTGGTTTCCTCCGGGTTCTCGGGTTGCATCGAGGTGAGCCATACTAGTTGATATTGTTCAACTTAGCACGCGATGTTGCTCAGGTGCTTTTCCATCAGAGAGTTTACATTCCATTTTCCTAGAATCAATATCAGCAACTTAGGTATGAAATGCTAAAGCCATTGCTCAATCTCGACAGCTCCAGACCCTCAGTATTACCCTTCCAACGAGTGTTGGAGCCATGGGAAGTCAATTTTGTCCAAAAAAATTATTTGTCATTTTTTTTCATCTTAATTTACTTATTTGTTCCATGCTTTAATTTAAAATTATGTATTTATTAAGAAAATGACAGAAACTAAAAAAAATAAAATCAAACTTACCCTTACTGTTAAATAAGGGCCACCCTTATGCTGCATCTGGGCCAGAACAGCTTGATGGATCAATTAATTACAAAAATATGTGAATTGCATTTCTAAAGAATGTGGGTTGTAAAATAAGACAACAAACCTGGGCACAGAAATTGCTCTAGAAAAGAATCATTAAAGAATAATTAAGTTAGTGTTTTAGAAAGTTGTAATGTTTTGGCAAGTCCTGATTTTAAGCCGAAAGAAGTGTTGTAAAATGCTGCATTGTTGCATGTTTGGAAAAGAATTTCTATTTTCACTGATATGATGGAAGGCCTACAACTTTAATTTAAACTTAAATTTAACTTTCAAATTCTAACTCTAAATAGGAATATGACTTTATATTGTAGTTTTAATACTATTATTATGTTAATTTATATATTTTATATGCTAGATGTTACCTCATGGTCACCAGCCAGAAGATGTGCAAAACCTATCCAGTATGGCCTCATCTGGGGCTATGAACACTCACCCTAGCTTGACTCCCAGCTTTTCAAACATTAGTGAAGAAAATGATGATTACATGGACTGCATGGGTGAAAGAAGTCCGCTAGAACTCTCCTCTGAGTCCTCAAACCAGGACCGTAGTGGGACTAGCACTCCTTTGGGCAATGACAGCTCTTCAGCAGGTATGGACAAGTTGTTGTTATGTAAATGATCTATGCTTATGTTTAAAAAAAAATGGACAGATGCAAAAGTTGTGTTTAAAAAAAGACAAACAAACTTGTCAATTAAAAAGGTAAAAATAAGCGTGATCTTGCATTTCTTTTAAAAAGATGACAGCGGCCAAAGTTTAATGGAAAACTAATGAAAAATTAATTTAAACAGCACATTGCGCATTTGTCCAATTTCCTCTAAAATCTATGTCATTTTATTTACACATTAATTAGTCTACATTCCACCTACACCAAGACAACAAGAAATGGGACCAATTTATATTAACTTAAGTCAGTGGCCCTGCTTTTCAAAATACGGAGGATAATAATTAATTTCAATATACAAATCATTTTCATCTGTTGCTTTTGGCTGTTTAAAAGTTTAATCATCTGATTTTGTCATTTTCTATTTCCTGTCTCTGCGTGTGCTTGTGTTCATGTTTGTGTTTTTGTTTGTATGTTCATTGAAATCCTTTGCAACTCCATTCTTTTTTCTTATCTTCTTACTATAGGACTGGGGTGTCAGGTCCCTGCTCTTACTTCCAGCTCCTCTGCTGACACTCCTCCCACCTCTGTACCTCAATCAGCACCTTCCTCTCCACCAGCTATTCCTCTTCCTCCACCAATTTTTCAGCTTCCACTCCAATCCCAGTCTTCATCTTACCCATTGGCCCTTCTGCGACCTCCCCACACCTCACTCCCATATGTTCTCTCTTCATCTTCATACTCTCTGCTCAGCGCCTCACTTGGACCTACTCGGAGTGTTGTCACGTCAACCAATACACCAGCTTTCAACTCTATCATTGCCAATCCATCTCCAGTTAAAAATGATGTGCCTATAGTACAGGATGCTGCAGGTAGTTCTCTTCTGGTATAGTTCTCTGCTGACAATGAAAATAACCATTACACCATTACATAACTTTGTGTGGCATGTACAACATTACTTGCATGCATTTTTATTTTTTATTTTTTTTTAGAATATCACAAACTATTTAAAAAAATGAATGAATGAAAGTAAGTTAAAGCAGAATGAGGCATGATCTGAGCAGAGGGAAAATAATTATTTCCTAAATTCAGGAAAGCTTAGCAGACATCTACCAGCTTTTACCTTTACCAGATGCACTGTTCCTTCATCTGGACCAGACTGTGCATTTCATTTTTAGTGCGATCATGCAGCAGACTGGTGATTTCCAAATAGTGAGGTAGAAACTCATGATAGGAACCTAATAAAATGTAGGAATTAGCTCACCTCCTTTCTAAACTTGGTTTTAGGCAGGCTGCAATTGAGATTGTTTTATTAATTTTGGGCACACCGGCCTTAGTGGAAGTCCTGATGCTCAGACACACTTGATACCCTGACACACACAATTGTGCACTTTTTATGGTTGGTAATAAGGTCAGCCTATTACAGTTTCTCAGGATAGCCCTTAGGTGTTGCATAAACCATGACCATTGATTACTGTAAATGATGACATCATCTAGATATTTTATTAGTATTTTGAGAGCAAAGGATTTTGTCTATTACATGCTATAGCTTGGTGAGAGCTTAATCAGGTAAAAAAAATTCCCAACAAGGTAAAGGGGTGGAATAAGCTTTCGGTTTAGGCTCTTGTATCAGCTATTTTTTTTGGAAACTAGTGTCACTACTGCCACAGATACAGCCTCCCTACATAGTTTTAGGAGGTTTAAGTGTTAACTGCCTCTGTCAGTTCACACGGTCTCAAAGTTGAAATCCCTCATCTATAACATCAAATGACCCTTACTATTTAGCGAATAAAAGCAAAATACAATAAGATTTTGTTTTCAGGTGCAAATTTCTATGTTATACCACATATTGTTCAGTTGGGCTTATCATTCTTGCACCTTTTTCAGTGTTATATTTAGGAAACTCTTTTAAATAGAACTTTGATTATTAGAAGTGGGTCCAGTTATTCTTTTAAGGTAGCTGGTGGATTCACCAACTGACATTTATAATATGTCACAAACCACTGGGGGATATCTGCATGAATAGCTGACCAATAGTAGCAGGTCACTAGATACATTTGTGCCTTATCCAATCAGATTATACCAGTAATATTATTTCCAGTAACTTTGTGGTAACAAGCACTGTGTGCATGTCTTATTGTACCTGGTATAAACTATCATAAATATTAGAAAAATATTAATAAAAAGGGAATCTGCAACATTTAAACATCACTCACTATATCTTAAGCATGCCAGATAATCTCTTCTCTTGTGGGAAACCTTTAGGTTTGGCTATTCTGTGATTATAAAAGAAAAGAAACTAGCATTATTGTCACAGTACATGTTAAAGTATTTTAAGCACAGTAGCATGTGAACAGTGGCGTGCGTGCACACACAAAACAGGTGATTCAACTTACTCAGTGCAGGTCTCCGCTTCTTATTCCAGTTTCCTGTTCAAAACATTAAGTTTATTGTCTCTGGTAATCATAAAGTATGCTTTTTTTGTCATATAATATGATTTAAAAATATTTTGCATGCAGTTATACCTTCACCACTATGATAAAATTTAGAGCCTTATGTTGCATATACTTCTTGTATTTTTATTTAACTGTGACTTTGTGTTTTTAGACAGATGACAAACTTTTATTTTTTTTAGGAAACACCATATCTATCCCAATGGCAAGTGGTGCCAAAAAGCGCTTCTGGATAATAGAAGACATGTCACCATTTGGTAAACGAAGAAAGACAGCATCATCACGCAAGATGTTAGATGAAGGCATGATGCTAGACGGCTTTCGGCGTTATGACCTGTATGAGGATTGTCGAGACACAACATGCCAGTTTTCACTGAAGGTGACACACTACCATTGCATGCGTGAGAACTGTGGTTACAGATTCTGTGGACGCACGCATATGTACAAACATGCACAGCACCATGACCGTGTTGATAACCTGGTGCTGGATGATTTCAAGCGCTTCAAGGCATCACTGAGCTGTGATGTGGAGGACTGCCAGTTCTCAGGGAACTCTACACACTTCCACTGCCTGCGCTGCTCATTTCGCTGCACAGATAGCACTAAAGTGACAGCACACAGAAAGCATCATGGAAAACAAGATGTGATCAACGCAGCAGGCTTTTGCCAGTTCAGTTCCAGCACTGACTGTGCTGTTCAAGACTGCAAATATAAGCTTAAATGTTCACACTTCCACTGCACATACCCTGAATGCAAGCACACTGTTGTGGGAATGTCACAGATGGATTCACATAAACGCAAACATGAGAAGCAAGAACGAGGTGATATGCCATCATCAGTATCACCCAATAGGGAGATTACACAACAACAAGCTGCTGTAACAGGAGCAAATGTCTCTATTACTCTACCAACTACATCATATTGTAACCTGCCCTATAATAATAATACAGGCATGTACTTTGCTTCAGCAACAGACTCTAAGTACCTTGAAAACCCATGTTCCACACTTAAACTTGAAAGGCCTTTGAATCTGGGAACTGATACCTGTAGTTCACTGTATTTACTTAACAGTACTAGTAGTCTGGAACTTAGCGAATCATTAAATCTAAGAAAAAAGCTCCAAAATGAGGTAATTCTGTCCGGAGCTACCCCTTGTCTAAGCAGTCCTAAAGATGACATCAATGGTATTTCATGTGAGCGTGAGGATGAGCTTTCACTAGAGGGTGAACCTACTCATGAGGAAGAAGAGGATGATGATGATGATGATGATGATGATGATGATGATGATGATGATGATATTGAGGAAGAGCTTAACACAGACTCATATGACGACTCCATACCTGAACCTGATGGAGAAAAACACACAGAGAATTTTGATGCTTCCTTTAAACATGGCAGAGCTTCCAGTCTGGACAAAGATGAGTCTGAAGCTGACCTGTGAGAAATTTAGAGAAATCTTTCTAATAAACAAAAAATCAGTAGTCTTGTTTGTCAAAATTATAGATACTATATGTGACAAAAAAAACTTAAGTGAAGGCCCAAAATTATTTATAATAATTTTTACATGATGACCATCATTACTTTAATAATGCATTGAAATTGTACAGACAGGCATACATATGGGTGACAAAATTGGAATTTACTTTGCTTAGGGCTTTTTGGTGTGCATGTTTGATTTTAATTTATCCTATATGTGGTGTTTTGTGTGCGCGCGTGTGTGTGTGTGTTGGTGTGGGAGTGTAAAAAACATTCAAATATTTATATACAGTAGAAGTCTGGAGATTGTAAGATACAGTGCAGTCAATGAACTGCAAGGAATAGCACGCTTTAAATTAATGTAAATTTCAATTAATTCATTTGGAATCCTGCATTGTTGTTGTTGTTGTAATTATTATTATTATTATTATTATTATTATTATTATTATTATTATTATTATTATTTTATTTATTCAACTGCAGGGGCATCAATGGGTTCTTTATAAGTTAATTTCCAGTGATAATTCTCATAAACCTTCTCTGGTATGTTATAGGTTAAATGCACACTGCTCAGCAGTGCACTCGGCCATGACATACCAACCTCACTGTATGCACCACACACTCTCTATCTCTGCAAACATAGACTGTATTAACATACCTTGTGGATAGTACATTTTTATACTGATAAGTAGTCAAAAACAAAAGATGTCTATCACAGCATTATATTGCATTATTAGTTGTTAATTTGCACAGGAATGACCAGCTGATTTGTGTTTGTCACTGTATAACAGCCTAGGAAAATGGGAACAGAATTGGGAGAATGATTTATACTTAATAATGCTACCCAAGTAGGAATTGGGAATCTATGTCAGTTTTTGGCTCAAGTATCTATTAGACAGACAGAAGAAAATGTATTTTGTTATTTGTATTGGGCTGAAGTAGTACTGTATAGGTTTGATTAAAATTTTAAAATCTGTATACCATGTAAACAGTAGTAACAAAATGTCCGTCATACTGTGTTTTTCTTTTTCTCCAATTGGTTGCTCCATATGTGTTGACAAATGATAATGGGAGAAAGTCGTCAAATTTACAAAATACGAAAACAAAATAAAACTGTAGTCTAGCTTACATTACAGTTCTTATTTAATATTTACAATTATCGGTCAAAAAGAAATGCTTAAGGTGTTTGTACTTTATGATTTGTTTCTATAGAACAGATAAATTGTTAGTGTTTATTTTTGTTTAGTTTGCTTTAATGTACAACTTACATTAGATTTGAAAAGAAATGCTGTTTTATTTAAAATGTATGAACTTACTTTGCTTCTGAAACTGAATGATTTTAATATGGCAGTGGCCAGCCTGCATAAGGGTTAACACTAATGTTGACTGTAATTTAAAAGAATTCTATACAGAGGAAATTACAGCAGTGCTTCATTTTCGATAACAAAGAGTGCAAAAACAAAGCATTCTTTGCTTGTCCTCAGCTGAAAAACTGTTGTAGATTGGGAAACTGATGGGAGAGAATTACAATTGTTTTTAAACACAGCTGTGAAAAAATGATCATAATTACATTTAATTAAATATGTAGATCACAATCTTTAAAAAAAAAATGGGCTTCAGAAGAGAAAATGTGTTTTCTTCTGTAAATGTACACAATGCTCTTTGACAATTGATTTTCTTAAATATAATAGAGAAAATGTTTAAAATTACTTAAATAATAATTATAGTTTGTATCAGCGTGTGAATTTTGCTGTTATACTTATGGTTTCCCAAAAGAGGAGGCCAGATAGTGGAGACCCAATGAAGCTTTATTTTTACATTAGTAGTTTTAATCACAGAAAAAAGGGTTTAGAGTTAGTTTATATGATTCTATGTGTAATTCAGTTTTATTTGTCACTTTTTTGTGTGAATTCTGTGTTGTTTTGTTTGATTCAAATGAGTTCATTTGTCCACTTGTATTTATGCACTTCACTTGCTGTATGCCCACAAGTGCAAGCTGGGCTGATATTTTTAATCTCTGTGTCCTCAAAATGAAAATAGGACAAATAAATAAATAAAAATAGGGGTGGGCAGCTATTTATTGGTCTTGAGCAGATTAGATAAATACAATATTGTCAAATGAACTACTGTTTGGGAAATGGTAATATGCACTTGAATACGTGTTATGTGTGTAAAATAGCAGGATTTGTACAAAACACATAAACAAAGCAAAATAAATCTAATTATTACAATCTGAATGTGCCTGGCTTCGTGCTTGCTATGAACTTAATGTTAATATAAACATAAACAGCTGCAGAATATGGTAGCACTGACAACAGTGTTTCTCATATTTGATACTACATACACCTCTTTTAATACACCATCATGGGTTGTGGAAATTTGGGGCTGGCTGACTGCTGACCCAAACTATTATCAGGTGAACCCATAAAGAAACTGCCCACTACTAGCATACTGAGGTGTCCTCCAAAATCCTGTGGAACGTCAGCGAACCACAAAAGACATGGTTCCGCAGACTGCGCTTTGGCCATTTTAGCACCTAAATGCAAATATGAGGGGCTGTATAGACTCCTCTGTACATCTGTATGTTTCCCTCTCTCATTTGATTTCTATGGCTGTTTCCCTTACTCTGCTTCTCTAAACTGGTTCAAGTGCTGCACAGGATGGGTCTACTTTCCTTCACACCAATCCCCTGGCCCCAAGCAAAAAAATCTTGTCCAGGTCGGTGCGTCTATAAGGGGCTGGTGCCCCTATATGGAGACGGTGAAGATAGGGTTCAGATTACTGACTTACCGCAAGTCACCCAAAATTGAGCAAGCTAAAAGGAGAGTGACAAAGAAAAAAATTCCTTGGGATGTTGGTTAAGGAAAAACCTTGTCGGGTCAAGGACATAGTGGGGGACTCCTTCGTGAGTAGCCAGGCAGTAAAGTACAGATAATAATATATAATATTATGTAATGATCCAATATTTAAAAATAATAATAATAATTTTAGTTTAGGCAATAATAATAATTTCACAGTGGCTTAGTGGTTAGCACGTTTGCCTCTCAGCGCTGGGGATTCCCGGTTCCAATCCCCATCTGGGTGGAGTTTCCATGTTCTCCCCGTGTCTGCGTGGGTTTCCTCCGGGTTTTCTGGTTTCCTCCCACAGTCCAAAAACATGGATCAAATCAATTGAATTCTCAAAATTGCCCCATATAGAGTGTGTCTGTGTGAGTGAGTGTGTGCCCAGCGATGGATTGGCGCCCTGTCCTGGGTCTATCTGCCCAGCGCCGGAAACGCTCTCCCCTGGATGGCAAGGGGAACCCCACCGCGACCCTAATAGAGGATAAAAATGAATGAATGAATTTCAGTTTAATGAAAAACTCTTTGAATGTACTTAATGGTATTTGCAGTTGCATCCTAACATATCTACAAAGCCACTAGTCCAATGAAAAAAGTTTTGTCCATGAAATCTGAGTATGGGTTGTCATAAAATTTTATTTGAAAATGTTTATCCTCCCCTTTAAGGTCGTTGCTGTGGTGCTTTGGTAATATTATGAATTAGAAGCTGGTGACACCTCAAAAAATAAATTAAAAAAAGAAATCAGTTAGCAACGTTAAAACACAGTAACTGGTAGTAGTAGGTAAAGTTTAATTTTTTACACAAATTCTGGCTTTACTCTAAACTGTAATATACCAAAATAAGGCATGGGATAGAGAAAATGGCATAGGTAAGGGTGAAATGTATATATGGTGATATTCACAAATATTCTCTTGCACCCAGTATTTGAATCACTGAAGAATGTATTATTCCAAGGATTTTATTATAATATGATGGCAGGGCTAAGCAAGAATTATCCTGATTATCACTGGTTTGCCAGTTGGTAAACTTACAATACACTTTCTGACCCCTTTGACTGATTAAGGTTTTTAATTGGTATTCACACTAGCATGTTCCATCCACATAGAAACAAGGATAAAACTGTTAAAAACTGGGATAAGTAGCTACAACCCCACTTGTAGTACAAGTCATGAGCCTTGTGACATCATAGATTTTATTAATGAAGACTAAAAACAGCTGTTGTACAGGTGGAAGTAACATTTTTGGAAATGTTCTCACTTCTACCTGGTTGTATTAATCTTAAAAAAAAA
>JAFMOD010000962.1:1135350-1213884 GCA_019802435.1 Corydoras maculifer
AGTGCCAGCCCCTGTATTTCGGTTTGAGTGATAAGCTTAGAGTAGCCAGTCATTTATGTTACCGGATTCTTTTTGGTTATTAGATGAGCGGACGGGGGGCAATTAAGTGTAGGGAAGTGTTTCTGGTTTGATGTTTTCTTTCCTTTGGCACTACCTTAGCCCAACTCTTCACCCTGTGGTCACTGTAATTGTATTATCTGGTTTAACGTTCAGTATTGTAGCGTATGTGGTTTAATGTGAAGTATTGTATTGTATGTGGCTCAATGTTAAATGTTGTATAGTTGGATTGTTTCACTGTGCCTACACTAGTAAATGTTTGTAAATACACCGGAGCTATTGACTTGTCTAGCGTGATTCTTTGGAGCCGAGTTACTCCACCGAGTTGATAGGTTCCCCCTCTTGGACCCGTGCACATGGGACAGCGGCCAGTTACTGCCCTCTCACGAAGGTTCGGGGCGGGTGGTAACAAGTGGCACAACTAAGCACAATACAAAATAATGTAATGAAGCAAAGAATTATTGTCAAAAGAATAGCAGAAGTCCTTAAACACCACTTAAAATACAGTCATTGTCAAAAGTTTTAAGAATGATACAAATATTAATTTTTACAAAGTCTACTGCTTCAGTTTTTATAATGGCAATTTGCATATACTCCAGAATGATCAGCTTAACAGCAATTAATTGCAAAGTCAATATTTGCCTAGTAAAACACATTTCAACTTTATTGCAGCCCTGCCTTATAAGGACCTTGTTTTAGTGATTGCTCCTTTAACACAGGTGTGGGTGTTGATGAGGACAGGGCTGGAGATCAATCTGTCATGATTAAGTAAGAATGACACCACTGGACACTAAAATGAGGCTGGTGCTTGGCATCATTGTTTCTCTACTGTTAACCATGGTTATCTCTAAAGAAACAAGTGCAGTCATCATTGCACTGCACAAAAATGGCCTAACAGGGAAGAGTATCGCAGCTAGAAAGATTGCGCCTTAGTGAACAATCTATCGCATCATCAAGAACTTCAAGAAGAGAGGTTCCATTGTTGCCAAAAAGGCTACAGGGCACCCAAGAAAGACCAGCAAGCGCCAGGACTGTCTCTTAAAAGTGTTTCAGCTGCGGGATCGGGCTACCAGCAGTGCAGAGCTTGCTCAGGAATGGCAGCAGGCAGGTGTGAGTGCATCTGCACGCACTGTGAGGCGGAGATTCTTGAAGCAAGGCCTGGTCTCAAGGAGGGCAGCAAAGAAGCCACTTCTCTCCAGAAAAAACATCAGAAACAGACTGATATTCTGCAAAAGGTACAGGGAGTGGACTGCTAAGGACTGGGGTAAAGTCATTTTCTCTGATGAATCCCCTTTCCGATTTGGGACATCTGGAAAACAGCTTATTCGGAGAAGACGAGGTGAGCGCTACCACCAGTCTTCTCATGCCAACTGTAATGCATCCTGAAACCATTCATGTGTGGGGTTGCTTCTCAGCCAAGGGAATCGGCTCTTTCACGGTCTTGCCTAAAAACACAGCCATGAATTAAGAATGGTACCAGAATGTCCTCCAAGAGCAACTTCTCCCAACCATTCAAGAGCAGTTTAGTGATCAACAATGCCTTTTCCAGCATGATGGAGCACCTTGCCATAAAGCAAAGGTGATAACTACATGGCTCAGGGAACAAAACATAGAAATTTTGGGTCCATGGCCTGGAAATTCCCCAGATCTTTATCCCACTGAGAACTTGTGGTCAATCATCAGAGACGGGTGGACAAGCAAAAACCTACACATTCTGACAAAATGCAAGAATTGATTGTGCAAGAATAGACTGCTATCAGTCAGCATTTGGTCCAGAAGTTGATTGAGAGCATGCCAGGGAGAATTGCAGAGGTCTTGAAGAAGAAGAGTCAACACTGCAAATATTGACTTGCTGCATTAACTCATTCTAACTGTCAATAAAAGCTTTTTTTACTCATTATATGATTGGAATTATATTTCTGTATGTGATAAAAACATCTGACAAACACACATAAAAACCAGAGGGCAGCAGATCATGTGAAAATATAATATTTGTGTCTTTCTCAAAACTTTTGGCCATGACTGTACAGTAATTTGATATGTGAGCTTACTAGCAATAACACTATATGGAAAGATGCTTTTGGATACACATATTTATAACATTCATCCATTTTGATTACATTCAGGCTTACAACTTGTCAAAATATGACAATGACAAAATATAAAACTTAAAATCACCCTACACAGAACTGCGGGAATTTACTGGTTAAACACCATTATGCAGTGTTAATTCTGTAAATGCCTGGGCATACTGTCACAGAACCAATACAGCCTATGCTTAACCCTTGAATGTGCATTGTTGTTTGCCCCTACCTGCAACAGTTGAGTCCACACATACAACACACACAGGTTTATTAAATGCCTGGCTTTTCAGAGTGTGATTCTGTTGTTGGTAGAACACACAATTAATTTTATTCCACAAATTCCTGAGCTCATTAATTTACCCAGACACAGTTACTATCAAAAGCCTCCGCTTAGTGCAATGTCATAAACCCATCATGCATATGATCTTTGTGTTTCTAGTATTTCTAGTTTGAGAAATATGTCAAATTTCAGTTTTGCATTTTTTGCAAGTTTATAATGCCATGGGACAAGAGGCATATTTTTTTAAACTTCAGAGCCAAAATTTTGACATAACTAGTACTAGTATCTTTCATTTATTAACTGACTTAAATAATGAGCAAGCTATCATAAATGCTTTACATCCAAATGTAATGTCTCCTGTGAGAGAACACAAAAGTAAGAAAATTAAGGAGGAAAAAGTTAAACTATGGTATTATAAATCATGATTGTCTGCTGATAGGGTCTCTACAGAGCCCCTAAAGTGACATAGAAGAAAAAATATATAATGCAGATCTCGCAATAGTTATATTTATATTTATTGCAAGATCTCGCAAAAGTTTATCATAAATTGATGTACTTTCAGGTCAGTTTCCGGGTCAACAACGAACACGATGGAGAACGTTCATCCGTGGAAAAGTTTAATTGAGTATTATTTCGTGATTGGCTTGCAATATAAAGACATCGAATCAGTGCTTGCCCATAAACATGGTTTTCGTATAAGTGAGTGTTATGTTCCAATAAAATGGTCATAAGTCAGCGGCTCTGTTCCAAAAGAACTTAATGCGTTTTACTGAATAGACAAACAAGTGTACAGGAAAAATCATCAATGGCAGACGACTGAAATTGATGAGAGAGCTCTGAATTCTCAAAGATCCCGCTTCGGTATTTAATCCTTAGGTGGGCTGTCCTTCTGTGTGTGGATGAGTGTAAATGGACCTTTCATATATGGTGGGGACTTCCTGAGTCCCAGTCTCACTATTACATTTAAAAAATGTTACCTGCTCCCTAAGTCTACAGCTCACCCTGTGATTGGACACCTCTACACTTTGTAGGAATGTCCAGTTGCGGGATGAGCATGGCAATTATACATGCTCATCCCGCAAATGACCATTCCCTCTGTTCCCTGCAGTAATTCAGCAGTTGTATGAACTATGTAAAATAGTAAATTTCATTACAAAAATAAAGAGCATTACGAAGTATAACAAAAACCTTACAAATAATGCACTTCATGTCTTTTTTTGTTTAATAAATTCCAACACGATAGACACCTGAAGGGACTACTTCAAGCAGACCACGTAAGTTTTGTAAGATATCGCGAGATCTCACATTAACTTTTGCAAAATCTCACAATAAATATAAATACAATTATTGCGAGATCTCGCAAAAGTTTTGCTAGATCTCGCATTTAATTTTTTTTTCTTCCATGTCACTTTAGGGGCTCTGTAGGTTTCGATGCCTAGAATTTCCCATATCATTTTTAAAGCAAGTGCTTTTGGTAGAGATTTTCACCTTTTCACCTACCTCATCATTAATGGGGGGGGGGGGGGGGGTGTGGCGCTGAAATAATGCTGTTCCGGGGCACCATCTTAACTATGTAGAATCTGCAGTATCTGCCTCTTTTAGTTATGCTGCTCTAGTCAGTGATGCCGGAGTCACATGCTGCACTGTGTCAATCAATTACTTATTAATTAAATTCTGTGCTTTATTATTAGCTTTAACTGCCTTACTTGTCTGTTTCTTTTAAGGTGTGACCGGCTTCCTGGAGGTGTAGTCAGACATTCATCCATGGCTCTGCCGACGAATACTGGATAGAACCTGAATATTAATTGGACTGGCGGTCCTGCAGGACCCCTTTAATATACTTACATATAGTTCTCCAGTTGTTAGAGTTTTTCCATTTGTTAAATATCTGTTCATGGCTGTCCTACACTGTTGTTGTTGCCTGGCCACTCAAGGAGGATGAGCCCCCCACTGAGTCTTGGTCCTCCCAAGGTTTCTTCCTTAAATAACAGCATAACAGGGAGTTTTTTCTTGCCACTGTCGCTTTGGCTTGCTCTTTAGGGGTTTAAAGGCATTTCATTCTGTAAAGCTGCTTTGTGACAATGTACTGTTGTAAAAATCGCTAAAAAAATAAATAACTTGAACTTGAACTTAGATTTGTTCCTTAAAACAGCTAAAATATTAGCATAACTGGCAGGACTCTTCACTAGAGCACAGTTAACATGTTGGGTTGTATCTTTGGAAAACAGAATGTAGGTAAAAAGGAGCTGTAGTCCAGAGATAATGTATCAGATGGGAGCAGCTACTGAAAGCCACTGGAGAGAAGTGAGCAGTGGACTTACATAGGCTTGCCTAAGTTAGTTGAAAGAAGAGATACAGAAATTGTTAAAATTAAATCCAATGTATGTTTACAATGATGTGTTGCATATGATTAAAATCTCAGATGAAACTAATTGCTTTATATAA
Organism: Corydoras maculifer; assembly: GCA_019802435.1. Lineage (NCBI taxonomy): Eukaryota > Metazoa > Chordata > Actinopteri > Siluriformes > Callichthyidae > Corydoras > Corydoras maculifer. Next base: position 1,140,217 of record JAFMOD010000962.1, read on the forward strand.
AATGGTGAAACGATCTGAAGGTTAAATAGAGGGACTATATATTATTTACAGGTGAGAAAACAGCTATAGATATGAATTACAAATGTTTCTATAAGCATTATATACAGATAAAAACCATTTACAATGAAATGTTTATGTCATATGTAACATGTATGGAGATATACAACATGTCTATAGTGTTATTAAAGCAATAAGGCATGAGAGGGCGTGCATTATTAAAAGTTACGGGAAAGTGGTGTTATTAGGCATTAGTGTTGTTACCACTCTTTTCTGTTATTTAGTCATATTAATGCACAACCTCAAGTGTCTTATCGCTTTTATAAATAACACACTATTACAATCTTTGATTCATAAATAAGTTTATTAAAAGCATAAGCGTCATTAATGTCACAGCTGTACGGGCTCAGCCAATCGGATTTAATGACTGGAACTACACGTTTTTGAGATTTTTGTGTGCTGTTGTCAGAACTGGAGTATAAATCAGAAATATTTAATGATTAGGGTACTTTAATTAGTAGGCAGACAGTAGGCATATCCGAATTTCACATGACAAAGGACAGTTTGGTAACAAAAGCAGCTACTATGGGGAATAATGTTAACGCTATAACTTGGCAGATCCTTCCTGACAGAAAAGACAGAAAAGAAGTAAGCGCAGTACTAGTCAGGCTAAAGGCTGTCTGACTCCCAATTCCATCTCTTTCTGTGCAATGTGCAATGACCGCTCTCTGGATAACAAGCTGGACCAACTGCGGCTGAAGAAGAATGTTTCTGGTGAGGAGATGAACTGTGATTTGTGTCACTGAAACATGGCTACAGGAGTAGAAGGATACCTACCTCTGTATGCTTTTTGTGGAATTCACATCCGCTTTTAAACACAATGAAACCTCTCAGAATCTCAGCAATAATCTCTACCTACTTGGATTGGGCCCTTCCCTTTGCAATTGGGTCCTGGACTTCCTGACCAACAAGCCACAGTCTGTAAGGATCCACAACACCTCCCCATCCACCATAATCCTTAATACCGGCTCCCCTCAGGGCTGTGTGCTGAGCCACCTCCTGTTCACCCTTCTAACACTTGACTGCTATTTTATAGCCCATCCAGGCTGTCATATTGTGAAGTTTGCAGACGACACAGAAGATCGGATGCATTACGGATTGCATTATGATGAGAGTCCGGCTACAGACAGTAGGTGGAACACCTTGAGGGTTGGTGCAGATTGGTGTTGGTGTACCTAGAGACCACTGAAGAACCTCCACTTATACAACGACCATGCGCCGCACTCCTACAGTGAACATGCGCCACACACATACAGGCAACAACGCGCCTCACATGTACAGCGACCATGCTCTGCACTCATGCAGCGACCAAGGGGGGGGGGGGGGGGGGGGGGGGGGGGGGGGGGGGGGGGGGGGGGGGGGGGGGGGGGGGGGGGGGGGGGGGGGGGGGGGGGGGGGGGGGGGGGGGGGGGAAACCCCAAAAAAAAAAAAAAAAAAAAAAAAAAAAAAAAAAAAGTACTGACAAAACTAAGCCTGCGATGAAGATGATAGCCGATGCAGTAAATCTTCCGGGGAAGCAAAAACAAGCTGCAGTTAATCCTGAAATCCAGTTAATCCTGCAGTTAATCCTGATATATATATATATCATGGGGGTTTCCCCATGCCCATCCAGAAGAGAACATTTCGGGCATTGGGCATATACACACAGGACAGGGCGCCAATCTATCGCTGGGCACACACTCACTCACACAACCACACACACAAATACACTCTATATGAGGGCAATTTGGAGAATTCCATGGACTTTAAGTTTTTGGACTGAGGGAGGAAACCAGAGAACAGGGAGAACATAGAAACACCATGTTCATATATAAAGGACCATTTCAAAAGACCATTGAGACATTGTACTCTATAAACATCAATAAAACCTAGGGGGGAAAAAAAGTTCTGACCAGTTGTCCTTAAACTGTACAATAATTTTTTGGCTGTTAAAATATAGAAGACAAGCAAGTGTTATAATTCATAAATTATATTTATGCAGTTTTATTGAATTCCAAAAATTAAAGCTGAAAGTCAATACTATTACTATACTATTATTTTTATTATTATATTTTTGAAAATATTTTTTGGTGCATAGAGGCAAAAAAAAGTCCCTGTCCATATCATAGTGTTATAGTTCATTTTCATTAGTTTGAAAGTTTAAAGTTGAAGCAAATTAATATTTATATTAATTTGAGAAAGAAATTATATTTAAAAAAAAGTAAGATTATGTAGTTACTACTTCAATAATTAAGTCAAGACACATTAGGGCACAAAATATTTTTTTGAAAAATACTGAGGTTTGTTTAGGATTCAACATGTTGGTGTGCTTACTCGGTATAACTTTAGCCTTTATAGTATAACCTTTAGATCTTACAAATGAAATTGCATGAATATGGAAAATATATTTTTTTAAAAACTGAAGTAAATATTTGCTTAATCTACTTCACTATCATTTTTCATTCCTTCTGGATGCTGCAACTTCTTCACATGCTTGTTAAACTCTTCCTCCCCCATCCACTGGTCTTCTGTCCGGACAATCAAATCTACATCACTTATATGAGTTCTGTCTTTCTCATTTATCAGTACCTCTTTCTTATTTTTCATTTCCTCTTCTCCCTGTACCTTCTTTTGAACTTGGTCATTTATGCTAAGGGGAAGCACGGAGCCAATGGTGGTCCCTTCACTCATATCATGCATGTTTGGACCTGTTGAATGATTGCCTTCTTTAATGGGGGATGAGCTGGTTGACTCAATACTGACAGGGGAAATGTCACTGCTGCTATTTGTGTGGTTTGCTGAGTTTGACAGTGTTCCAGGCTTAAGTGGTATCTGCCAAGATGGGATTTTAGGAAGTGATGGAGAGGCAGGAAACTGTCTCCTAGAAATGAAAGATAAATTGTGTGATTAAACAGTCCTCAAATAGTAATACATGAAATACACACAAAGTAAAATGAATATTTAAAAAAACATCAGTAACAATTTTTTAGAGCGTGCATTGCTCTATCACCCAAATAACATTATGCTACCCTGTCTGTTTCTCAAACTATACATATTTAAGTTCAAGCCAATAATTTATTTAAAATAAATATAAAATGTATTATGTTTTAACATGTATCTGTATTTATCTGATGGCTCAATTTAGGTTGACTGGATATTTTATTGGTCATTTCAAGCAACTGCAAGCTTTTATGTTGGTCATTCTAAAATTCAGTGATACATATTTATACTCCTGTAATTACTTATTACATATATTTATAATTTTATTTAAATATTAATTTAATAAGAATAAAAAAGCATTTTATCTAAAATTCTGTCTTTACATTAAATTCTGTCTCTATCTTACTATATGAAACTAGCAGTATATTTTCATATTCTTAAGAGGGGGGGATATTTTGTAGGATGTCTTGGAAATTTAAAAAAAGATCTTAGCAGTAACAAGATTATTTAACATGCTTTGCTACACAGTAATTGGATTATTAAAACTGTTAACTCTGCTGTTTATTTTGATTTGTGGTATACAATTAGAATATAAGGATTCAGATCTATAATAAAATAAAACCGTATTGGTTTTACAAGGGGTATAAATATTAAATTGATTCGAATTGATGCCTCATTTACACAGCTAACCTGTTGAAGCATTGACATCAATTTATTGAGTATCAATTAATGTGTTTATATTACCAGCTTTTATTTAGCATGTCCATTTTTAAACATCTGCTCCAATGTACACATACTACCTACTCCAAATGGGTGATGGGTGATGTTATGTCATCGGGTGATGTTCATTATTATCTATGGGTGATGTTACATTATATATATATATATATATATATATATATATATAATGTAATATATATATATATATATATATATATATAATGTAATATAATGAATGATCAATATAGCAAGTAGTAAAAAAATGCCTTCCATTCCATGAATTAACAATAAAAAACAGCTAATAATCAAATGCAATTTACGTTATCCATTTAATGTTTTGGTGGTTATATATATATATATATATATATATATATATATATATATATATATAAACTTCAGGCCGAGATTGTGGAAGACCGTTTCATGTCACAGGTCATGTCATCATGGCAAGACTGAGCACAGCACCAAGACACAAGGTGCACCAGTGATGTTTCTCCCAGACAAAGATTTTCAAGCAGACTGGGGTTTCAAGATGTGCTATTCACACTCTTTTGAAAAAGCACAAATAAACGGGCAACATTGAAGATTGTAGTTTTCTGCCAAGGAAACAACACATGACAGACACTTCAAGCTTATTTGCTTTCGAAGTCAGAGGATGTCCAGCCGTGCCATTACCTCAGAACTGGCAAAAACCAGTGAGACCCAAGTACTGCTTCTACTGTCTGGAGAAGTCTGGCCAAAAGTGGTCTTCATAGAAGAGTTGCAGCCAAAAAGCCATTTCTCCAACATGGAAACAAGCCAAGCGACTCAACTATGCAAGAAAACATAGGAACTGGGGTGCAGAAAAATAGCAGCAATATTTTGGGTCTGCATTTCTGCAAACATCCCAGTTCCTTCAAAAACAGTGCACAAGCGTACCTAGAAGAAATAATGCTGATTTGATGGCTGATTTTGAAGGGTGGTCACACCAAATATTGATTTGATTTACATTTCTCTTCTATTCATTCTCTGAATTTTGTTAATTGATGAAAATAAACTATCAACAGTTCTATTATTGAACCTATTCTCAGTTTACAGCATTTTTTCACACCTACCTAAAACTTATATATTACATACACACTTCCTAGTTTACAAATGTTTGACTGGAGTCAGATAATGGAGTGTTCTCTTCTTAAAGGCAGATAATGTATTTGAAATTATATTAAATCATGAGAAATTCTTAAGTATTGGAAAATACAGTTGGATTGAAAAATAATAGTTGGATTGAAAAATCTAATCAAATAGTCAAGACCTTGATTACCACCCTTAGTTTTTACACATGCACCTTTACTTGTTGTTACATTTTTCTATGAGTCAATACATTATTACAACATGTTATTGACATTATATGTAAATTTTTATTTCTGAGTCTTTTTCAAGCAATACTTAGTGCTGATCAATACTGATCCATACTAATACAGAACTGATCAGCTGAATGATCAATATAGCAAGTAGTAAAAAAATGCCTTCCATTCCATGAATTAACAATAAAAAACAGCTAATAATCAAATGCAATTTACGTTATCCATTTAATGTTTTGGTGGTTATCTAATATAAATAGATCCACAAGGTAGGTACCATCAAGAAATTTAGCCAAATGGAAAATAAAACAAAAAAAATGGTAGTCAGAAATTGTTTGATAGCTTATTAATGTCAATATTAAATATTCAGTTCACCACTGTCCCACACCTCCCAACCATTTATCGTGTTTTTCTGAATTTAGACAATCCCGTAATGCTTGTCCCCACAAGTATCTAGTACTATGCAGATCATTATAGTGTTTACCTGCTCAGCAAAAGACCCTTTAGAGACACAATCTCAGCTTTTAGCTCACTAATGCTTTGAGACTCCACCATGTAGCTAGTAGCAGATGAGGCCTGAAGATAGAAAGAAAAACATTTACATATCAAAAGAAGTTTTAAATTTCCCCAATTTATTGTTATTTATACAGCATTAGAAATGCTTTTAAATAATGATAAAACTGTCATAATTATGAAGTTGTAAATTACTAAATGTTTTTTTGTAATAGTTCAAAAGGGACAGTGAAAATTACATTATTAACAAATTCAAGGATTTAATGAGACTGAAATTAGCATTACATCTGGTACAGGAAATAAAAATGAAATTGTGTTTCACAGACCCAGTTTTGACCCTAAGCAATTTCTGTTGGAGGTAAAATTAAAGATTTTAATTTAAATATTAGATTTAGAATGTATAACGAATAAAATAAAATATCTGGAGTCTATGTTGGTTAAACAGATGGTTTAAGCTTGGACATTGTTGCAAAGGCAACTGGAAATCACCAATATTTCTATATAGTTTTCCATAACTGTCTATGATAAAAGGCCAAACAATATAAACATGGTGACATTCATCAGTCATAACATGGGAAGGATAAGTGGGATGATGACATGCTTGGATACAAAAATAAGTCACATTTAATTACATATGAAGGAATAAATGTAAATATTAAGATTACATTATTTACAACATAAAATTTCTGAAAGTTTATACATGAACAAAAGGAGCAGAACAAAGCAAAGATGCACTCACTCAGTAAAGTAAGTAGTAGTAGTGATGCAAACCCGATGACAAAGACAGCAGGGAAAGCTCAAATAAGCAAAATTAATGATAGCTAACAACAGGTAAGTGAAACAAAATGAGTGAACAAATAGAAATAAGCAATAATGCAATAAGTGGGTGCACCTGAATCTTATTATCTTATTATTATGCCCTCAGCACCAAGCCGAGTCATCGTGAGCTTTAGCGTTGGGATGCAGTGGCAAGTGCCGGCACTTCACATATTTAGTATCCCCTTTTCCAATTTTTAGAGCACAGCCCTGGCTCAGTTTTGTAGCAGCATCTATTTAATTTTTCCTGATCTTGCTGGTCATCTTGCTTAAAGGCTTGGGCAGTTTACTGCAAATTTTCACCCTGGGTGTCCAAGCAGTGGCAGCAAAAAAAATAAAATAAAAAAAAATAGGATGAGTAGGCAGCATGCAGTAAGAAGCTAAAATTTGCTGCTTTCACAGCTAAGCAACAGATCCCGAAAACACTTAAAAGCACTGTTCTGAGTGGCTAGGATGGACTGGGTTTCCACCAAGTATCTCAGGACATCTAACTATGATTTGTTGTGGTTTCTTGGTTGTCTTGTTCAGTTTATTCCGGTAATGCCCACAAAAATTACATGCAGAGGATCACTTCATTTAGGCAAAGCTAAGATTTTCAGGATACACAGCTTCCAGCACTATATCCATCATCCATCATCTTCCGCTTTATCCTCTAATAGGGTCACGGTGAGGTTTCCCACGCCCATCCAGGGGAGAACGTTTTGGGCGCTGGGCAGGGTGCCAATCTATCACTGGGCACGTGTATGAATAACTCATTCAAATTGTTTTTGACCACACACTTAGAATTAATGGACAGAACCTGACTTTTTATTGGACTATTTGCTTTGCAGTCCTGTTAGTGTGTTGCTACACAGCCTATTGTGCACATTTAAAGTTTTTCAACAAAAAGAATCAGTTTGTCAGCAACGCAGTGAAGGATGGCACAACTCACAGATCAGTGCAGATACAGTTTATTAAATAAACACAAAAAAAAAGACAGAGCAAAAACAAAAAACAAACACTGGGCAGCATATCCACAATGAAAACTATTGCCTAGCTGCGAAAAGCAAAACGAACTGCACAGCCCGCGATATAGATGATCGCCGACGCAGAGAATCCTCTGAGGAGGCGTACTAAAACAGAGGTAAATCCTGAAGGTAGAACACAATGACAGGTGAGCATGGTCCAACGCAAAGAAGCAAACCGGAAACGGTGCTAATAAAACAAAGAACCGGAAGTTCTCAAACAACGGAAACAAGGAACAGGTGATTAAAATTCAGGTGATTGACAGCGGTTAGGAGTAACAGGTGACATTCCCTCACCAGAGTGCAAAATAGAGGGAGCAGGAGTGACACAGTTGATAGACAACTGATATTTTCAAAAAACTGTACATCAATGTCCAGCACTGTTAATGATATCTGATCGCTTAAGGATTATGAGTCCTAATCACTGCCTTGTCTTATTATTCACTTTACCAACAGTCTGCTTCATTCACAACCCTCTCGACTTTCGGTACTCTTTCCAAAACGTTATTAATGCACTCCAGAAAAAGTTTATTTTTCCTGCACTAATTAAATTCAATAACAGTGCATCAAATTACAGCATCACTATCAGATACTATTTCCGCTCATATCAGCTAATTCTTTACCAGTTATTGTGCTTACATTCAGTGTTCCTACCGACATATCTTCTTACCCTTCCGAATAACATTCTTGCCTCCTTATATTTGTCTTATTTAATGAACTGTATGCCGACAGTATTGGAGGTGCATGTTGTTAACTCGTCTGATCCGGTATGAAAATCAGATTTTTAATCTGGATGTTTGATGTGGAACAGTTGTAACACTATATCTCCTTTCTCCTTATCTTGGTTTAGGACCACCAATAGCTAGGTTTATGTTAAAATAATCTCATCAATTATATTGCAAACACATGTAATGCAGGAAAAAATTTCTGGTTAAAACTTATTAAATAATAGAGCACTTATCAAAATCAGTTTAGGTTCAAAAAGTATTACTGATAAATTGTAATGCCTTTTGTCCCATGGAAAGAAACCTGGATTAAATGAATGAATACATTGGTTTGGCAGGTGGCACGGTGGCCTAGTGGTTAGCATGTTCGCCTCTCAGCATTAGGAATTCCCGGTTCGAATCCCCATCTGGGTAGAGTTACCATGTTCTCCCCGTGTCCGCGTGGGTTTCCTCCGGGTTCTCCGGTTTCCTCCCACAGTCCAAAAACATGGATCAAGTCCAAATTTGCCAAATTGCCCCATGTAGAGTGCGTTTGTGTGAGTGTGTGCCACACCAGCGATAGATTGGCGCCCTGTCCTGAGTGTATCTGCCCAGCGCCCGAAACGTTCTCCCTTGGATGGGCATGGGGAACCCCCCCCCCGAACTCTAATCCCTAATATAGGATAAAAGTGGAAGATAATGATCGAATGAATGAATATATTGGTTTGGAATTAAATAAAACCTTATTATATGTTTTGGGCGTCGTGAAGACTTTTTTATTCTCAACATAATTAATCCATCTCCGATGTTCAAGTATAAGTAATTTATTTATATAGACCTTGTACAACAATTTACAACAGTACATTGTCACAAAACAGCTATAGAGAGTTAAAAACCTTATCCCCAAAATCCCCAAAGAGCAAGCTGAAGCAACAGTGACCAAAGTGACTTGATTGACACAGTGCAGCATGTGACACTGTCATAACTGATCAGAGCAGCATAACTAAAAGGGGCAGATACTGTAGACTCTACTTAGTTGAGAGGGCTCCCAGGAAAAGCATCTTTTCAGTGCCACAGCCCCCATCAATGATGAAGTGGGTGAAGAGGTATATATATATATATATATATATATATATATATATATATACATACATACACACACATATATACACACACATATGGGTCTAGATGGGGAGGAGATTAATCAAATGGATATTAAATTTTAAGTTTAGGTGCGATTAAATGTTCAGTATTTTCTCTGGTGGTTTATTTTCAAAAAGGTATTTTATGTTCTTTTCTTGGTAGTATGATCTTCTGATGTGGTTGGAGGCAGTGCAGTTGGAATCGATTCTGAATCGAATTGTGACCCCAAAAATCGGAATCGAATCATGACCTCAAAAATCGAAATCGAATCGCCAGACACTGAGAGATTCGCAACCCTAATGGGATGGTCTGTTTTTAATGATTCTAACGCTTGAAGGCAGAACTTTGAGTCTGAGCAGAATAAATAGTTGGGGTGGGTGCAGTTTTGGATGTATTCAATTTCCAGCAGCAATGCGTATGCTTGGGCTGTGAAGATGGTACTATGGCTTGAAAGACATACTGTGGTGAAAATCTTTGGTTGCACAGGCTGCTGCTACGTGAAATTCGGTTTTTGATCCATCAGTATAGAGGGGGTTTTGTGGGTGTTGTAGATGTACCGAATGTCAAGAAACTGAGTTTGATGGTCATTTGGGTGGGTGTTTTGTTTTGGGTTTCTGGCTAGTTTTAATATGATCGTCGGTTTCTTGAGTTCCCAGAATGTTATCAGGTGGTGAGTTTTCCTTAAAGTGGTCATGTCAATGGCCAGGTTTTTCAAGTTTGGTTGAATCTGGAGTCCTGCTGGCTTGACCAGGTTTGGTTTTACTTCAAACGGGTTTAAGGTTATTGTTAAAGATGACGGGATATGCAAGGTTTTGTTCGTTTCCTCTGAGCTTCATAGAGTATTGTAGTGCAAGTTGATTTCTGATGTGAGGTGAGGGCTGATCTGCCTCTACATTCAAGCTGTTTACTGGTGATGTTCTATGGGCCCCTAAGGTTAATCTCAGGGCTTGGTGGTAAATGGTGTTCAGTGATTGTAAGATTTTCTTGTTGCTGTATAGATGAAGCAGCCATAGTCCAGTCGTGATTAAATTATCATTATGAATAGATGTTTCAGCAATGAGCGTTCAGCTCCCCATTTTGTATTGGCATAGGTATAGGTTTGGTTTGGGGTGAAGTGTTCTCATCTGGTAGAAATAATTAAAGGTTGTCTTTGTTTTGGATATCTTGAATCTATTTTTTTATTGTCCATTTGTAAATATTGTTGATGGTTATTTGTAATTTCCGTTCTACAGTTGGCATATGTCTGCCTCTACCGCATATACAGAAATTGTCTACATATAGGCAGCACTCGGGTCTATGGTTTGTGTGATGTTATTGACTTTGATGTTAAATAGGGTAACTGATAGAATACTCCCTTGGGGTACTCCCAGTTCTTGTATGCGAGGTTCCGACAAGGTGTTATTTATCTTGACTCTGAAATTGCTGTCTGTCAGAAAGTTTGTGATAAAGTTGTGTAGTCGCCCACGTAGTCGCTTTCTCTAAATTAAAGAAGACTGCTATTACATGCAGTTTGTTTAGGAAGACCTCTCTGATGTAGGTTTTGATCTGGATAAGGTGGTTTATCATGCTCCTTCCTTTTCTAAAGCCACTTTGGAACTTATAAGGTTGTTCTCTAGGATCCAGACAAGTCGACGATTTACCATTCTTTTCATGGTTTTACACAGGAAACTTGTTATGGATCTTGGATCTTTTCAATATTTAGTGACAGGGATAATTATTGCTTCTTTTCATGATTTGGGAATTTTTGCCAGTAGACCATATTTTATTCATATTATTTAGTATCATAGATAAGGCATTATTTGGAAGATGTTTCAGGAACTGATAATGGATGTTATCTGGGCCTACTGCAGTATTATGGGAGCTTATGATGGCAATTGATAGTTCTTCCATTGTGAAGGGTTTGTTATAAGGTTCATCGTTGTTGGAGTGAAACAGGAGTTGGTGTTTTTCTTGCAGGACAGAGGATCGAGAGTTAGCTTTGGCAGATTTGAGTCAGTCACAGAATCACACTCCAATCTCTTAATTATATCACTTTTATTTGCAGTAATGCTTTAGTAGAGTTTGAACACCAAGTTAATTCCAGATTTACCAGGTCATGTATTTCATGAAGGGGTACATGCCCCGTGACAATCACAATTAAAAATTTTTATGATAAATTATATTTTATTTTGTTTTGCTTTGGTTTGGTAAAGTCATCTGTAAACCTATATAAAATAATATTAAGTAAAAAAAATATATAAACCTACTTAAAAAAATTCCACTGAATCCTGTTAGACTTACCTGAATGTTAGCCTGCTCATGAGACAGCTCATGAATCCTATTCTGTTGCTGGGCCAGCATCTCCTGAACAGAGGTCAAAGTCTTCTGCAACTGCATTACTGCCGTCATGCAAATGACCACACACAGGAATTGCACGCACGCAAACACACACACAAACACATGCACAAAATCAAAATACGTCAAGTATCGTGTGTTTTTCTTTCTAATTTCTTATAACTTTCTCTTTAGTCCTGTTTTGCCTTCAGTCAGTGATTAATTGAAGATGACTATATTTGTTCATGATTAATCACCAATGTCTAATGTTATATGCATGCCCCATCTCTAAACCGTCATTTGCATTGGTTAGTCTCTTTCATACTCAAAAACAATCAGCACAAAGGAGAAAAAAAATTGCTTATTTAGGGGGCTGCCAACTACGCTAGATGATGCATCCTCACTAATCTGTGTAAATATATCTCATTTAACACTCACTCTCTAAATTTAATTATTGCCAGGTTGTGTGTAAGCATTAGAGAATGCCCAGGAAAAACAGTGATAACAGCCTGAGAGTTAGTGTTATTAATGGTAATATCATACAAAATCACCTAAAGCACAAGTTGCTTTCCTGATACTTTCAGCTACACATGCATTTTGAAACAATGCATTAAGTATCAAAATTGATTATGTTGCAGAAAGCCAATAACAATTTTTATGATTCTGTAAAGTGTTAAATCAACTCTAAGTAGATTAACATCAACAAAGAATAACATTAACAAAATTTAATATTAAAATTCAATACACAAGTTGAACAAAGAATGGCTCCCAATGAATCTTAATCCACCCAAGTTTTTTTTTTTCCTAATTGTTTGAAAGCTTTTGTGTGCCCATTTCACATCATCTTGCTATTTGTGAGTTTTGAATTTAAAGTCTGGTAAAGCTGCTATAAGACAAATTTCATATTATGAGAATGCATAAACACAGTATATAGTGGGGAAAAAAGTATTTAGTCAGTCACCAATTGTGCAAGTTCTTCCACTTAAAAAGATGAGAGAGGCCTATAATTGACATCATAAGTAGATCTTAACTATGAGAGACAAAATGAGGAAAAAAGATTCAGAAAATCACATTGTCTGATTTTTAAAGAATTTATTTGCAAATAATGGTGGATTTAAATAAGTATTTGATTGATAACAAAAGTTCACCTCGATAATTTGTTATATACCCCTTGTTGGCAATGACGGAGGTCAAACATTTTCTGTAAGTCTTCACATGGTTGGCACACACCGTTGCTGGTATGTTGGCCCATTCCTCTATGGAGATCTGCCTAGAGCAGTGATGTTTTGGGGCTGTTGGCAGGCAACACGGACTTTCAACATTCTTCTAAGGACCTTAAAATGCTTCTTACAAAGCCACTCCTTTGTTGTACTGGCAGTGTGTTTAGGATCATCTTCAATGCCCTTGCTGGTGGAAGGAGGTTTGCATTCAAAATCTCACAATACATGGCCCCACACAGACCTGGTCCCTTTGCAGAAAAACAGCCCCAAAGCATGATGTTGCCACCCACATGCTTCAAAGTTGTTATGTGTTCTTTGGATGCAACTCAGCATTCACTCTCCTCCAAACACAAGTTGTGTTTGTACCATACAGTTCTACTTTGGTTTCATCTGACCATAAGACATTCTATACTCTTTTGGAACATCTAAATGCTCTCTAGCAAACTTCAGACATGTCCAGATATGTATTGGCACAGCAAGATCTGAGTCCCTGGCGGCGTAGTGTGTTACTAACTGTAGCCTTTGTATCTTGGGTCCCAGATTTCTGCAGGTCATTCACTTGGTCCCCTAGGCCAGTGTGGTTCTAGGATTTTGGCTCACAGTTCTTATGATCATTTTGAGATCTTGCATGGAGCCCCTGATCGAGGGAGATTAACAGTGGTCATGTAGGTCTTCCATTTTCTGATTATTGTTCCCACAGTAGATTTCTTTTGTTTTAGGTGTCCGTTGACAGCTCTTTGTTCTTCACCATAGTGGAGTTTGGAGTGTGACTGAGGTTGTGGGCAGGTGTCTTTTATACTGTTAAGCAGTTCAAAGAGGTGCCATTAATACATGTAATGAGTGGAAGACAGAGGAGCCTCTTCAAGAAAAAGAAAAAGACAGCCAGAAATCTTACTTGTGTGTAGGTGACCAAATACTTATTTTCTACTATTATTTAAGAATAAAATCTTCAAAAATCAAACAATGTGATTTCACTCTTTCGTAGTCAAGGTCTACCTACAGTATGATGTCAATTACAGGCCTCTCTCTATTTTTTATTTCATTTTATTTATTTTTTTAAAGTGGGAGAACTTGCAGAATTAGTGACTGGCTAAAAAAATTTTCCCCCACTGTATTTACAACAATGGTCTGATGTTTGATATCAAGAAATGGGAGATCGATCTGGAAAATTTGAAATAATGTTACTAAAAGTAAAACAGCCATTCATAGCCAAACAATGTAATGCCTCTCGCTGGAGAGACCAAACACAGAGCACTCTCTCGCCGGTGAGACACACAGCGAACTCTCGCCGGGGAGAGACACAAGGCTTTCTTACTGGGGGACACAGAGCAAAATGATCAATGAAATCCAAAGCACTAAACATGCAATTTTTAAAATTATCAGAGACCAGAATGGCATCTATAGGAAAAAAAATCCTTTAAAGAAAAAGATCCTGTTTCATATTTAGAACTTAGTAGTCCGAAAAATGAAAATACAAGGAGTAATTTGGATGTCCTCAAAACTAAAATCTTTCCATGATAGCAGTTTTGAACATGCGGCAGAGGTAAACATTGACACTCCGAGGTAAAAGGAAATAGTTGGAGTGCCATGCAATCACAACATGTGATTCTCATATTTACAAGTCTTATATTTCTCATATTGTCATGCAACGCTATGGTAAGTTAAGTGGTAAAAGGCAAAGGCAGCAGGTTGAGGGAATAACAAGCAGGTCAATGAAATAACAACAAAAAGACAAGGATAGACAGCTTGCCGATAAATGAATGCAACGTACAAATGACAAAAACACACCAGAAGGGGAAAAGAGGAGAGTTTTTATAAATTTACGAAAAAGCAATTCACTGAACACCAATACATACAATGACTGAAGACAAATGAAATAAACCAGGACTAAACAATGACAAACTTAGAGAGTACATCTAACAACAACTAACACTAATTTGACTAAACCTAGTTTAGATTCCAGACAAAATGCTGAGGCTTTTACTTTTATATAAATTATGGCCCCACACAAAACAACTAATCAATTAATCTACTAAACATTAACAAAATGTGCATAGGGCTGCAACTAACGATTATTTTGATAATTGATTAATCAGTTGATTATTTTATTTTCAATTTTTTTTCAATAAATGTCTTAAACAGGTCCATAAATGTCTGGTTTTATTTACTGTATGAGTTTAAGGCATCTAAGTAGCCCAAAGAGCAATTAAACTCAAATCTCACACACACACACACACACACACACACACACACACACAATGTGTAGCATTGTGTGTAAAAAGATACTAGAATAAAATAAAAAAACTATTTGAGTATCTCTAATATGTTACCTAATCCCCATCTAAATACAATTCATCCTACCCCACTCCCATAGAGTGCCTTGTCTTTACTCATACTTTGTCAGAAAATTAAACTTGATCATTAATTATCACCATTGTGTACAAGTTATATGAATTTATAAAGCACATTCAAACACTGCTTAAGCTAATTAAACAAAAATAAAAAAGTAACATGTTCTCCATCACTGTCATTATCCAGTTAACAACCAAAAACAACATGAAGCGTGCTATACTAGTTCTCATAGTGTGAGGGCACAGTTACGTTGATTCACTTTAAAACTAAAGAAACTCGGGATATTGTAGTGATTTAATCTGCTGTTGAGCTCATTCATCCTCCTCTGTGACTCCAACTTTAGTTTCAGGTGGTGTATCATCACCGAGGTGTTTCTGTGCAGGTGAAATCATTTTTGCATGTTGAAACAAGTTTGCATGTTGCACGTTCTTTATTTTTGTGAAGCGTGAATTGCACCCACACTATTGATGAATTTAGCCGAAGCTTTTTTTTTTTTTTTTAAGCATCGGCCAAGTTTCATTTGTAGAGTTTATTAAACTTTGTTAGACTTGTTTTGCAGATTCCACCACAGCTCCACCTTGTTCCGTTTAACTGCTCTTATTTTTTTTTCAGCGCTGCAGGTGAAGTAAGCATTTATGACATTGCGAGTAGTGTGTAAATCATACGATAATGAAATTTGTTGTCCACACCTTTCATAATTGATTTTTATCAATTTTATCCGTTTGTTGTTACAGCCCTACATGTGTAGTAGATCCAGACAGTCACAATCATAGACAAAGTTTTTTAGAATTTGATAATATATGTGACAAATTACGCACTCATGCGGTCATTAAAATTCAAATAGAAGGCAGCTTGATAAATTTTGTTATTTGCATTTTGCTCCCAAGTTTCTATATCTTTTTATATTCTGAAGTTAAGAACTGTTAATTTACTGTTAATGTTCATGGCTAAATTGTTAATACACAAGTTATTAGACATTTAAAGAAAATAATAGGACATTGATTTGTAAATCTACAGAAAGTTGTCAAATAGATAGAACTGTACAAAAAAGAATTTTACTTGTCTGGGTCAATGTGCCATTCATGTCTACGATGCTGGCTTCAATTCTTTGAAGATGCTTTTTGTCTTCTTTGCTGCTCATAATGAGGGGAAGGATGTATTTCTGCAATTGAGATATGGTATTTTAGACAAATTCTTAAGTGGTAAAATTATTGCATAAGAGGACATATACAAGAGCACACATTCAGAATAATACAGATTCTTGAATACCTATTGTTTCTGGACTGTATGGTTTCTATTTTTTCAATTCCATTTACAATCTGTTTCTGTGCATGATTTGATTGTCCCCTTTACTCTTTTGTGTGTTTGGGTGATAATTCTCAGCATTGTGTTGACACTGATGTGGTGGTGGTGATGATATTTGTGTGTTTCACTAGTATAATAGGATCGGTCATATCATTGCTGAAGAAGGTTTTATATACGGTGTTCACTCAATTTACAAAGTGCATCTATATGTTAAGTGCAACAGGTAAGACGAGGCAAAAACAAGGAAGTATACCCAATGTAACACTGGCTGGTTTAGTGTAGATTTAAACATTTGGTTTACTCAAACATACTCATAAACCCATTTATGACTATTTTCATGAATTATTTTTAAAAGCTATTTTTTATTGATTTGCTTTTTTGGTGGAATAACCATGATTTTTTACACACAGCTTTCATTGGCCTGTGCATGCTTTCCACCAGTCTTTCCACTGTGTATGGGATGGGTGACCTTATGCCACTCCAGGTGCAAAAGAAAAAAAAAATCAAGCATTTCAGCTTGTGACCATCCATCTTCCTGTTGATTACATTCCAGAGGTTTCCAATGAAGTTCAATTATGTAGATTGGGCTGGCCATGACAGGGTCTTGATGTTGTGGTCTTTCATCCACACATTGATTGACCTAGCTGTGTGGCATGGAGCATTTTCCTGCTGAAAAAAACAATCCTCAGTGTTGGGAACATTGCCATAGAAGAATAAAGCAAGTGTTTTTTTTTAGGATAACCTTATATGTGGCTTGATTCATATGTCCTTTGCAAAGATGTACTTGCCCATTTCCAGCCTTGATGAAGCATCCACAATTCATCACCCATTCTCAACCAAATTGTACAGTGGGTGCAAAACACTGGCTTTTCCACTTCTCCAGATCTCCATCTAACCATTAGATGACCAGGTGTTTGGCAAAGCTGAAAATAACATCCTTCAGAAGTGAAACTTATCTTGACACGTTTCTTGCAGTGATCTAAAGATATCTTAGCCTATTCCTCATGGGCAAAGGACTCTAGTTCATTGGCATTCTTGGGCTTGCAACTGCCTTCAAGTCCCACCAGAGATTTAAGTCAGGTGATTGTGATGGCCACTCCATAATCTTCTAACCCTTCTTCTGCAACCAAGCCCTGGTAGAAATTGAGGTACGCTTGGGATCATTGTCTTGTTGGAAGGTCCAACATCTCCCTAGCTTCAGCTTTGTCACTGACTGAATGATATTTTCACCCAAGATCTTCTGATATTTAACTGAATTCATTATACCGTACACACAGTGTAGATTTCCTGTACCAGAAGAAGCGAAACAGCCCCAGAGCATGACTGACCCATGGTCATGCTTCACAGTAGGCAAGGTGTTATTTTCTTTATAGGCCTCATTCTTCTCCCTCTAAATACATCTTTCAGCCATAGGCCCAAAAAGTTCCAATTTTGTCTTGTCGCTCCACACAACAGTGTCCCAAAACATTTGTGGTTTGTGCACATTGTTTTTGGCATACTGGAGACAACTCTTCTTGTGATTTGGAGTCAGCAGAGGCGTATGTCTGGGCACGGAGGCCTTTATCTTGCAGTGTGTGCCTTATCGTCTGTGCCGAAACTTGAGTGCGTCCCTCTGACAAGTCCTGTTGCAGTGGCAGAGTTGTCAGCTGGGGATTTTTGTCCACCTTTTGTTTTAGGTAACGGACAGCAGTTATTGCGAGGCAACCTCTTTCTGCCATGCCCAGGTAGTGTTTGCACTGTGCTTTTAGGTTTAAACATGTAAATCTTGCTTCCAATGGTGACTCTTGGAATGTTTAATGTCTTTGATATCTTTTTATATCCACATCCTTGCTTATGAAAAGAAATGACCTCCTCTCTTGACTTCTTCGACCATTCCCTAGACCAGGGGTGCCCACAATTTTCTGGCCCTAGATCTACATTTCCATTGGACAGGGTCATAGAGATCTACCAGGGTTAATCATTTATTTAGGTTTTTATATTGAAACCTGTTTACACACATTATGTTAGTATTGTCAAATCAGCATAGAAAAGACTGCCTCAGATTGCCATTTTCACACAAATTGCTATTTTATTAAAAACATTTCAGAAAATGGGCGGCACGGTGGCTTAGTGGTTAGCACGTTCTTCTCTCAGAAGGGATTCCCAGTTCGAATCCCAATCTGGGTGTAGTTTCCATGTTCTCTCCGTGTTTACGTGGGTTTCCTCCCATAGTCCAAAAAACATGGATCGAGGTCAATTAAATTCTCCAAATTGCCCCATATAGAGTGTTTGTGTGTGTGCCCAGTGATAGATTGGCGTCGTGTCCTGGGTGTATCTACCCAGCTCCCGAAACGTTCTCCCCTGGATGGGCATGGGGAACCCCACTGTGACCCTAGTAGAGGATAAAACGGAAGATAATGGATAGATGGACATTCCAGCAAACAGCATGGATAAGACTTGATTTTAGTACACCCAAACAACCAAACACACAGTATACAGCACAAATGTAAAACAATCACTGTAACCTGCATTTCCCCAAACAGAACATGAATATTAATAAAAGCAAATACATTTTGAGTTAGACATTGTGAAAAAATGTTCCTCCTCCCACTCTAAATGAAAGTCCTTTAACAAAATCATTCACTCATCTTGTCAGTCAAATAAAGTGCAAAAACACAAGCAGAAACTATCTAATGTAGATGATTCGCGAGGCAGTGCTTCGGATTTAGGCACGGAGGCGTGACCACATTTTGGGAACAGCGAAAGAGATTTGGGGGGGGCAGACTGCTCGCTTACACAGGGATAGAGATCGCAATTCATTAGATTAGAGTGTGGCACCAGGTGTCTTCAATATTGAACCTTTACACAACATTCAAATTTCTGACAAAATGGGATTTTCATTAGTTGTCATTAGTTGTCATGATTTTTTGGAATTTGGAATTTGGAATTTGAAATAGAATTACTATAATAAATCAACTTTTTCACGATAATCTAATTTTATGACCAGCACATGTTCATAATCTGATTGGTTGAACCGTTTGTCCAGTGACATGTGACGATAATGCCTGTACTGTACTATATTCTGGAGTGCAGGGAATCTTTTGCATGTGTACCAGGTCTTTAATTTACTCACTAATTGGAAGAAGATTTCTTAAACTTTACAAACCAGGTTACATCTGACTTTTTCTGCATGTAAAATATTTTTAAAAATAGTCAGAACTGGTAGGAGCTTGCTCAGATCAGCTTAAAAGTCAATATCCAATTTTGCTAGCTAAGAGCATCTGTTAAGTCAATACCTTAAGTTTGCTGAATTATTTCAGATTAAAAAGCATTAATAATGTTTACACCAAAGATGTGTATAAAGCATACAGTGCAGCTCTTCACTTACTTTGATCTAAGAGTCCAAATTAGCTCTGAGAGCGTCATTTATTCAGTCAAGTCATACTGGACTGCAATATTCTAGACACGATGACCAAATATGTATTTAACTCAGAGGTTTTCCTGTTTTTTTTCTAGCTCTTCTGTAAAACAGCAGCTTTATATAAAATCAGCTAAAGAAAAACCCATCTGAATATATATATATATATATATATATATATATATATATATAAACAGTTATAAATTGCCAGGCATATTCAATCAACTTACTTGGTACAGGTGACAAAAACCAAAGGCCATCCCTCCTAAGATGATAGCTAAACCCCCATAGTCTCTCCATCTGTTACAAGAGGAACCTAACCCAAAGAAAAGAAATACATCACAGAAATTAAAGCAGTTGTTATACTCACCTAAATAGGATTAGTTTGCTTTTGTATTACTTGATTCTTAATTTGAATAATAAATCCAAAACACACATTGTAATTATACAACCCATATAATAAAGTCTAAAACCCATAGCAAAGTAACCTTTGTCCTACCTTTACATTGTACAAGTAACATTAGTTACATTAGCTCATTTGATACTGCACAATTTCTGTTAGTTATCCTTTAGATTCAAAGATTCAAAGCTTTTATTGTTATATACACAGTAAAAAAAAAATAACTTAACTTTTTTAACTTTTCAAATAACTTATTTCATATTATAACCTTCTGGTCTTAAATACAAAAAAACACACCAAAAATACTTAATTGTCCATACTTTTCTGTAAAAAGTACTTTTCAAAATCTGTCAATCTGTCTATCGTTAACACAGCAATTGTTTATCAATTTATTTAATACAGCACTTACTGTAGGACATAGATGCACCTAAAGGGCTTGGGGTGATATGTGGAGTATGTGGAGCCAGTGGCTCCTCTACACAGCTGGAACGCTGAATGGCCAACTCTACTTCCTTATTAGTTAAACCTATGAGGAAAGAAAGATTTGGCAAAGAAGTTACAAATTAGTTCAAGTGGTGTGTATAGTATTGAAACAATTAGTTTAAGAATTGAAAACATATCCATCTATCCATGTTTGTGTGTGTGTAAACTACATTTATCAACATTTAAATGTTTTAAAATGTTTTTTGTAAGGGGTACACCATGCCTCTAAGTTTTGCAAAAATAATTAAAGCATTTCAATATAAGACCTTTATTTTGCAAAAAAACATGATCAGTAATGACTTTAGCGCAGAGAAAGATGACAAAATTTTCTGAAGGATACAACAGTCACCTATCAGTTGGAAGTGTACAGGCTGTTTAATGTTTTTAATTTCAAGATACTTCTTTCCCTGTTTTGCTGTGTGACAGGGGACATGGTCCTGCATTTCTGGCTGGGGAAGGTAGCAAGAGTTGCACCTCTAACACAGCTACATGGCAGAGTAAATGCAAGTGTGTATCAGAACTAGGGGTGCAGAAAAAAAAAATCGATTCTTCAAAGAAATGCAAGTCGTAGTCCTGGCGATTCAGAATCGATTCACAATGCCCAAGAATCAATTTTGAAAAAAATGCGTTTAAGTTTTATTTTGGCGCCCCCTCCCAAGCTTACTGCATATCGCATTACGTTTCTGCTCGCCACCGTACAGCACGCTCCTGTTGTAGTTCGCTAACCCTCCCCCCCCCCATGTCAAGCTCTCTCTCCCTCTCTCGAAGTGTGTATTTTATTTTTAATGTTAAGTTTTAAAGATTTGCAAAAAATAAATGCACTATGACTGTAAAGTCTGTATTTTAGTTTCGATTAAAGGCTAATGCAAAATAGTAAACTTTTGTATTAATATAATTTTAATTATTTGTTCATTTGTTAGATGTTTTTTATGTAAGAAAAAGGCTGCTAAGCGAACCTAATACTGCTCATTTTAATTAAGCACAACCCTATTTTTGTATAAATATAAAATAATGAAAAAAGATTTGATACAGGACGGAACCTAAAACTATTGTTTTAAATAATTGTTCTATTTGTTTAAATTGTTGTTTCATCTTGTCAATCACATAATTTAAACAAAATTTAAAAAACATTTTAACTAAAATCGATTCTGAATCGAACTGTGACCTCAAAAATCGGAATCGAATCGAATAGCCAGACACTGAGAGATTCGCACCCCTAATCAGAACCTTCTTCAAAAACATTTGGTTCCTTCCTTGTATTCATCAATCAATCAGCCAGTAATCTCAGTTCCTTAAAATTTAACACATTAAAACAATGGCCAGCCCAATATATTGATCTAAACCCAAAGAACACCTTTGGAAAACCCTTGGTTAAAAATAAATAAATAAATAAATAAATAAAAAAGCTATGGCCAAGAAACCCAACATTTACAAAACTGAGAAAAAAAATAGCTTGCTACATCTTGGCACAAACATATAAAGTGACCATGAAAAAAACTTTTATTTATTTATTTTTTTTATTACATATGCAAACTTATTTAAAAGCTTTAAAAGATGTCCAGCAACATATATATGATAATTTTGAGTAATCCAAATAAGCATTCGTGTTGATCATTGTATTTAATGTACATTTACTTTGTCATTAGGCAGACGCACACATAATTGCATTATTTATTTTCATAAACGTTTCTTACCTTTTTTCTTTAAGAAAGCTTTTTGAGTATCAATTGGACTCTGAGAAACCTTCGGATTTTGCAAGAATTTTACTGCAGTGCTAATCTATGAAAATAGGAAAAACAAAAGTTATCTACAATATAAGTTAATAATATATTCATAAACTAAACAGGTATCATTTTATTATTGCATAGTTTACCTAGTCAGAAGTATATCATTATCCAAAAAAAGGAACTTTAAAAACCTACTGTGCACCTAAGTATATGAAGGCTAGACCACCAAACCACTTAAAAAATAAAACACGGAAATGAGTGAATCAGCAGTTATAAAATTATCCTATCAAGGTTTGCTGAATAAATGGGGTATGGACTTTAATTTGCCATTATGCCCTTTAAGACAAACTCCAAAGCTTAAGTGAACAGGGACTGAAAATCTATACTTCATGCTGAACATAATGCTGAAGTGCCCATCTGTATCTAATATCTGATGAATACCTGACTGAAAACTTCAGCGATTCTTAAGAAGAAAATGCATTATGATTAAATAACCTTGGCTTCATGTTGTAATGACTATGTGTTAATGCACTAGAAAATTAAATATCAGGACATATGTAGTTGTAAGTGCAGTGGGGTTTTGATCGATTTTATCCTGTTTTCCTTTGAGATACCCCTTAACTTGGCACTTCAATTTGCTTTCAACAGGGATAAAAAAAAAAGTCATCCTTCCTTAAACATCATTACACAACATGAATCTGAAGTTAAGGCTGCAAAGTGGAGCTTTTAAAAAAAATAAACATTAAATAACATCTGGAGATAGAGGGAAGCATATACTTAAGACAAAAGCTAAGCACTCTCGTTATAACACCTGTGGTCCCCATGATTCAATTGAAAAAGTCATTTCTCTAACAGGATGAAAGGTCTGATTACTTTTCTTTGTCTTAAAACGATAAAAAAAGATTGAGGATGTGGACAGTAGTAATTCATTTTGTGTAATGCAGTGCATATACTAAGTCCAGCATGAGTCTAAAATTCTAAAAGTCTAAAGCAATTTAAAAACATGCTGACGACAATGCATTACAGTAAGTCAGATTGCATTGTCATCTAATTATTTTTTTTAAATCACTTTATTTATGAATTATAGGGAAAATACATAATTTGTCCTTATAATTTGCTACTTATAATCACTATATCCCTTGGAGCATGAATAAATGCATGAGAACATTCAGTCTGTATTTGTAATTTATCACACAGTACAAAAACACAACATATTTACAATATGTAGTTAAAATATGGTCTATATTTTAAATACTGTACATTCACATAAAACAAATCAGCTTTAGGCTTTAGCAACTAGTACTTGGGTAAAGATGAATGAAAACAGTAAATTGTCTGTCCAATCTTTGTTTCTATAAAAAAAAATAGATAAACTTGTATGTTTTGTTAAATATCTTTATTAGGGGCCCTCAATACAAATAAAAATGGTTTAGCTAAAACAATGGCATTATTGGTTTTGCTTGTGTATTTTCACACTAATGTCTTAATCTAAGATATTTTAATAGAAGTTATGCCCATTAAGGTTATATAATTGAATATTTTATGGAGCAACTTAATTTTACACTACATTAGTAGCTATATCACTATACAAAATTAAATTAAAGTTGTGCCAGTGTTAACGTGCAAAACGGTGATCTAATAATTTTGTAGTTAAATGCAAAATCAACAAAAAATTATTATTATTTTTTTTTTTTTTAAATGATGGCAACATAAAATAGTCAGAATTGATTTGGTTATTACCATTAAATCACAAACATTTTATATTAAATGTTAAATATGAACATACAAAACAACAATATACAAGATTTGTATATAAAAACCTAAATTTTCCCTTTTATTTAAAATCTCAATGTGACAGAATATATTTTTGTGGTTAAAATAGGAACTAACAGAAATAAAAAAAAATATAATGAAATAAAGAAAATAAACACAATGAACCAAATTTGAAAATAAAAACATGCTTTTAGTTTAAACCATAATGGTTCAATATGTTTTGAAAGACTCTTTTTTTTTTACTAATTTAGACTAAAAGGACTAAAATATGAATGCCCAGAATTGTTCATATAATTTAGTGTATACTATTTAGATATTTTATAACTTAACCAAACAATATTTGGTTCCTTTAACTGATGATTAACTATATTTTTAGTCCATGGTTTACATGAACTGAGCCTTACATTCCTGCAAACACAGCCCAAAGGTTTAACTATAATTTAACATTACAATGAGGAAAATATCCATTTATTTTCCAGTAGTGTTAGATGTGATCTACAGGGAGAGGAAAAGTGCTTTTCTTTACAGATGACATAGCTGCTTTATTAAAGTTCCACTCAGACATCTCAATCAATTATAACTACATTGCACAGATTTTAGTCTTGTCTAGTTATTGACTTATAGATCCACGTCATTTTAGTGTAAGGTAGCACTGTACAATTGCCTTTTAAATGGAATAGCAGCATTACCCCAAGTTAGTACAAAGAACATTTGCTTTGGCAGACCAAATATTAACCTAAATTAAAAAGGTGGCTGCATGTCACTTTGCTGAATACCAGTAAATACTTTTTGTTAATAACCATTATTTTCTAGTGTTTCTTGTAAGGCTAAATTGCTAATGCACTGTAAGTGCTCTGTGTTCTAACCAATAATCTTTACAAATTAGATAAATGATCAAGTGTCAGGCAAAACTTAAAAAGTGGTGAAAACTCAATCACAGAGGCCAGGCAGCATTATGCAGCAGGTCTGGAGACAACGTGCCACATTGAACCTGAAGACTGGTACAAGTCTCAACAATTGTACAACAATCTCATGGAGTTTGGATTGGACAATACTTTCTTTAATATTCCTAGTTTTTCACAAAATTTAAAAAAAAAACAGCAGCATTATAACCCACATGTTATTTTACATGCAATGTGCTCAGCTATTAGGTGGTGTGCATTAGAATATAAAAACATAATAATCAGATGGGTAAGAGTTTTACTGGTATAAGTTGATGGAGCATATCAATGCTGTATAATTCTAGACAATAAAACTTTAAATTTCATGACTACAAACAAATTTGTGACAGGGTAAATTAGAGTCAAAGGTTTTAAATATAAAATTTATAATGTTTTTAAACAAATATTTGTAATAGTTGAGCATGGAATATGTTGGCGTGCCCACTATGCTTAAAGAGGATCTAGCAAAAAGTTGTAGTTGTAGAGATGTAGAGGGTCCTAAATAATTTTTTTTTTCCAAATGAAGAAACTCCCCAGTGATTTTGGGTGATCGGGTTTTACCAATTTTAGTGCCTGTATGCAAGATTTAGAAAAAATACATCTTTATTTTATACCAGCTGTTTTCTAACTGTCCGATGGCCAGGAGACATGCATGAGCTTCTAAAGTAAATATAGAGGAATAAAGTGGGACACTGATACTATATTAGTGTTTAGTGGTGAAAAAGGCTGCCCTTTTCCTACCTACAAGACCTACATGATTATTAGACAGAACCATTTTGGTATATGATAAAATATCTTGGATATACATGTCTGATTAGATAGTACTGTTATAGGATGCAAAGCGATGACACTGAAGTTTATAAACTGTTTTCTTAGCATCAACCTGAAGTTTCAGGTTTCTATAACTTTTCTACATTAAAGAATTACATGCAGTTTAATAATGAAACCATCTCAAATGTACTTTTGCATCCTGATTAGATACTACTGACCTTTCTGAATCCACTTTGTAATGTAAATAGACCTTTCTAAATCCACTATGTGCCATATATTTCTTTAATGAAACTACACAAGTCACATGTTTGTTTTGCCTGAACAACTCAAAGCTTTTAGGTTTGACACAAAGGCGGTTCATTAAAGAGCAGCAAAAACAGGCCATTACCACAAAGGTCATTCAGACTTTACCAGGCGAGGTCAGTAAAAATCTCTGGGGAGCAAATGGACAATTCATTGGCAGAATGTGTTACACAGACTGGGTGTAGATAGTGTAGTTTTACATCCTCGGTGTTCAGCAGGCATTAGTTACTTGACGCAAGTAGCTGTTCAATTTGATGTCCTTTGTTATGGGCTTTAAAACCACCTCACAGTAGGTTATGGCTGTTAAAATCACCCATAAGAAGAAAGGGTGGGGTAGTTGGTCAATAACCTGTTAAGATTATGTTCAGAGCATTTTGTTTCTGGTGGGAGACAGACCAAGCATGGATTAAAAATGGTCCTATATAAAGTAATGCAAATTACATAGGTCTGAGGGAATGCAAATTAGTTGTAGGTCTGAGCACGTGTGGATTGGTTTATGGATATTATTCCTGATAAAGATTACCTTTCCACTCCTAAAGACTGATGAGATTTTGGGTAATGAACGATAAACTATTAGAAAAACTACAATTGGATTTCCATGAAGAGTTCAACTTGATTTCATGAAGCCATAAGTGTAAATTTCAGATGGCCGTTGTATGTCATTTAGGTCGGCTCGCAGACCTCTACAATTCCACTGAATTAAATTCATTCATTCATTAACTTCCCCTTTATCCTATATTAGGGTCGCGGTGGGGTTCCCCATGCCCGTCCAGGGGAGAACGTTTCGGGCGCTGGGCAGATACACCCAGGACAGGGTGCCAATCTATCGCTGGGCACAGACTCACTCACACAGACACGCACACATACACACGCTATATGGGGCAATTTGGAGAACTCAATTGACTTGATCCATGTTTTTGGACTGTGGGAGAAAACCGGAGAACCCGGAGAAAACCCACGTGGACACAGGGAGAATGGAATTAAATTGCACTGGATAATTATGTAAATAAAATTAAAGAATTTGACATCGATTTATTTTTGGAGAAGGGCTGCTTGGCTTGACTTTGGTACAAGGTTTTTGATACAAATAGTTGATGTAGTCTTCAAGTGTTCTATGTCAATTTTATCTAAAGGGGAAGGTTGATAAAAAGTAATGAGGTAGAAAAGGCAAGCACTGGGAAGAGAATATCAGTTCAACACTTGGGCGGCACAGTGGCTTAGTGGTTAGCACGTTTGCCTCTCAGCACTAGGGATTCCCGGTTCGAATCCCCATCTGGGTGGAGTTTCCATGTTCTTCTTATGTCCGTGTGGGTTTTCTCCGGGTTTTCCGGTTTCCTCCCACTGTCCAAAAACATGGATCAAGTCAATTGAGTTCTCCAAATTGCCCCATGTAGAGTGTGTTTGTGTGCGTGTCTGTGTGTGTGAGTTTGTGCCCAGCGATAGATTGGCACCCTGTCCTGGGTGTATCTGCCCAGCGCCTGAAACGTTCTCCCCTGGATGGGCATGGGGAACCCCCCTGCGACCCTAATATAGCATAAAGCGGAAGATAATGAATGAATGAATGAGTTTAACACTTCAAACTGATTTTAGAACAAAGCCACACAACGATGCGAGAGGCTTTCCCATTGCCGTGTCTCTTTGTTTACAACCGCATGTATTAAGTAGGAAGAAGCACAATAGAGGCAGACGCACCGGAGTTCAATTGCTGCGGAACAAGATGGACAAGCAAGAGTTTTAGCTCGACATCGCAAGCTGCTACGTGTTAGTTCTCACAGGATGTACCAAACAGTTACTTTGTCTAACACTGAATGAACACTGGAATGGGCATGTGGGTTATTATAAAATTCCAATGGGATCTGATGTAGCAGTTCTAGTCACTGCTTTACACAGAGAGAGAAGTCATTATAGTTGAAGCTCTATCTTTTTTTTCCCCGATACCAGAACCTTAGCTCAGTCATTTTACATCTGACCTCAAGTCCTGTGCATTACATAGTCATCAATGACAATACTGATGCCATCACAAGCTACATAAGCAAGTGCACTGGTGACACTGTTCTAAATCAATATAAGAAATTTTCCAAACCAGAAACCCTGGATTACTGCTGAGGTTCTGGCTAAACTGTGCACATCCTGCTACTTGTGACTCTGGTAACCAGGCAAGCTATAAGAAAGCCGGGTATGACCACCTCATTGAGAAGACATTCTAATGGCCAGAGTGGACTTTAAATATGAGAGGTTTGATCTCAGAAGTAGTTGGACATTGTATGTGTACTAATAGCAAAGGAGCTACATGCTGTGACAAAGGTTGGTTCTCTTCACTGGCTGATATGTTAAACGTTCATTATGCACATTATAAGGCAAACAAAACCTCCCCTGATGCTAATCTCCCAGTAGGTCATGTTCTTACCATCTGCATGTCCAGTGTGTTCAGACTGTTAGCCCACTCAAAGCACCTGGTCCTGATGATGTCCACAAACATGGCACATGCCAAACAGCTAGCTGGAGTTTTTACTGACAACTTCAACCTCTCTCCAAAACTGTCAGTGGTTCCAATACCATCCATCCATTCGTCCATCCATCCATCCATTATCTTCTGCTTTATCCTATATTAGGGTCGCGGGGGGGGGTTCCCCATGCCCATCCAGGGGAGATTTCGGGCGCTGGGCAGATACACCCAGGACAGGGCGCCAATCCATCCCTGGGCACACACTCACTCACACAGACACGCACACATACACACTATATGGGGCAATTTGGAGAACTCAGTTGACTTCAACCATGTTTTTGGACAGTGGGAGGAAACTGGAGAACCCGGAGGAAACCCACGAGGACACGGGGAGAACATGGTTCCAACACACTTCAAAAAAAGTTCCCAAGAAACTGTCCATCACCTACAAAAACAACTTACTGACATTAGCGCTATACTGGACATGTTGACTGCCAACATAGAGCCACACCAATTCCCATACTGCTCCAACCGATCCACAGATGATTCCATTGAACTTAAAATTCACACCACTCTCACCTACTTGGTCAGAAAGAACACTTGAGAGAATACTGTTCATAGATTACAGATCAGCATACAACATAATTATACCTGCCAGATTCATTGTCAAACCATTTGATGGGAAGTATCATCAGATAACTTTCCAGTAGTTATGTAATTGTTTTTAATCAAGTAGCTGATGTAACATAAAGAAAAGCTACAATTTCCAGGACATGTCCAAGAAAAGAAGAGGTTTGCTCTGCAGTATGATTTTGAAATGTAAGTCAGACAGAAATAAACTTCTTCTCTGCAAGACTATCATTCATAACATGCACGTAGTTGGCAGTGGAACCAGCAGACCAGCCGAGAGCAGCATACATGTACGCATGAGGACAAGACAGGAGGAGTGTGTGTATTTATCAACAAAAAATATGACATCATATGAAACAGGTGTGTAAAATTATAAAACACATGCTGATTGGCAAAGGGAAACTCGCCTACAAAATTGGCAGTACTAGCCTTTCTAGGAGTTCATTCAACTTCTCTGGTCAAATTGTTTTTTAAAGCTTGCATGTAATTTTCATTATTGTAAAATTTAATTACATATATGTATGTTGTATTATCAATAGGCTCCAGTTACTCATACCACTTATCTAGACTGACATATATAGAAAGCCTTTTGTGTGTTAGACCATTGACTCTTCTTCAATAAATGTTTTAACCATGTCATTTTGCACTGGAGTAGTTAAGTTACTTTTGCCAGTAACATAGCTTGCTTTATTTCTATCAGTGTTAGCTTTTATGTAGTGAAGCTAAATTTATTGTTTAGTAACTTATATTTGAGTTCACTACATTTTACAAATAGTTTGACCAACACTGTGCCTGAACACTGGATTTTGGACTTCCAGACAAGCAGACCTCTAGTGGTGAGAGACTGAGGCTCCCCAGGCATGTGTACTCAACCCCCTCCTGTACCCACATGAATGTGTGGCCAAACACAAATGTTTCATATCCTTTTAATGTTTCCTTCATCTCATCATAGATGGAGATGAGACGGCTCACCGAGACTAGGTCAGTGCTCAGTCACAGTGGACCTCTGACAACCACCTCTGCCTTAGAGTTAGCAAAATAAAGAAGAACATTGTATCATTCGCCACTGCTAAATGGTCAAACAATCTTCCCAACACTGTCTGTAAGGCTAAGAGTCACTACAAAGGCTAAGAGTTAACGTATTGTTGTATTGTTCTCTCATTTGTAAAATCACTTTTGATAAAAGTGTCTGCTAAATGACCAAATGTAAATGTAATGTAAATGTTTAGGGTTCAGAGTTTATTACCATGAGACAATTATTAAAGCAAACAAATTCAATTAAAAAAATCAGCGTATTAATGAATACATTTGTATTGAACTAATAAAACAGTAAGCACAAATATGTAGGGACATCGTCTTCACAACACCACATTAACAAAAACCGCAAACAACAAACAAAAAATACATTTGTCCTGCAACAATCTAGGAGCAAACCAGTAAGAGATACTTCCTCAGCACCGCAATTGTTTAAAATGTTGCAGTGTAATAATTAAATTCAAAAACACTTTTACAAAGCAAGTTTAATCAATTTTAATTAGGTGATATTTCTTGTTCACCAACTGCATAAAGTTTAATGTATTGCCATCGATCAATTATATAATGCAGCGCTGCTTTCCTGTAATTTGAGGCAATTCTATTTTCTACTACTACTTTTACATTTAATGATGACAAAGTGACAGTACACACATCTTTCAGAACACATTTGTGTATGTGAGCACACACTCATGCATACACACAAAAACCTTTTGAACAATTGCTTCAGTTATACTTTCTTTTCCATCAGTGAAATATGAGGATTAGACAATTTTATGTCAAACACAAAGGCAAGCTTGTGCAGGCAGAGCAACCTTGCCTTTAATTCCTTTAAATCCAAATCGCTGATTGAAGCCTAATTAAAATAGAAGAAATGGAATGTGTGGCCATTTAAAAGGAATATAGATGATAGCGGGCACAGATGGTTTTCCATCACAAAATTAACATGAACATAGACGTGCCATGCAAGTGTCTAAAATTATAGAGGTAAAGTCAAGATCAAAAAGGTCAAAGTGCTCTGAAAAAGGAAATTAAATTACTACTCACAATGTATCTTTATTAATAATATGATATTTATTACAAAATGACCTTGATGACAAACCATCTAACAGGCTGTAAATAAATAATTTTTCTTCCCCCACTCAGTGAGAGACTGGTTGCTTATAGTGCTCTGGTAAAGATTCTCAGACCTATTTTCAAATATTATAGAACATGCAATAAATATGACTTTTTCAAATACAGTGGAATTACACTCCTCAGCCTCCCTGGCAAAGTCTACGCAGGGGTACAGGAGGAGAGAGTCCGACTGATAGTCGAACCTTGGATTCAGGAGGAGCAGTGCATGTTTCGTCCTGGTTGTGGAACACTGGTTTCGTCCTAGTTGTGGAACATCTCTTTACTCTCTCCAGGATCCTCGAGGTTTCATGGGAGTTTGCCCAACCAGTCTATGTGTTTTGTGGATCTGGAGAAGGCTTTCGACTGTGTTCCTCTGGGTATTTTGTGGGAGGTGCTTCACAAATATGGGGTGCATGGCTCCTTACTACAGGCCATTCAGTCCCTGTACGTGAAAAGCAGGAGTGCAAAGTTGGGATGGTCGGAGTTGGTATAGAGGAGTGCAAAGTTGGTATGGACTTTTTTCCAGTGAGGGTTGGACTTTGTCAGGGATGTCCTGTGTCACTGATTCTGTTCATAATTTGTATGGACAGAATTTCTGAGCACAGCCAGGGGATGGAGGGTGTCCGGTTTGGTGATCTGAGCATATCGTCGCTGCTGTTTGCAGATGATGTGATCCAGTTAGCGTCATCAGGCTGCAAACCTTAGCTCTTGCTGGAACGTTTTGTAGCCGAGTGTGAAGCGGCCGGGATGAGAATCAGCACTTCCAAATCGGAGGCCATGGTTCGCAGTCGGAAAAGGGTGGAGAGTCCTCTCTGGGTCAGGGATGAGATCTTGCCTCAAGTGGAGGAATTTAAGTATCTCAGTGTCTTGTTCACGGGTAATGGCAAGATGGAGTGTGAGATTGACAGACGGATCGGCACGGGGTCAGCAGTGATGCGGACCCTATACTGGTTTGTTGTGAAAAAGGAGCTAAGCCATAAGGCAAGGCTCTTGATTTACCAGTCAATCTACGTTCCTACCCTCACCTATGGTCATGAGCTTTGGGTAATGACTGAAAGAACAAGATCGCAAATACAAGTGGCCGAAAAGGGTTTTCTCCGCAGGGTGGCTCCCTTAAAGATAGGGTGAGAAGCTCGTTCATCCGGAAGAGACTCGGAGTAGAGCCTCTACTCCTCTGTGTCGGAAGGAGCCAGTTGAGGGGGTTTGTTTATCTGGTAAGGACACCTCTTGGGCACTGGGAAGGTGTTTCAGGCAAGTCCAGCTGGAAGGAGACCCCGGGGAAGACCCAGGACATGCTGGAGGGATTATACTGTGTTCCTCTGGGTATTTTGTGGGAGGTGCTTCACAAATATGGGGTATCTGGTCTGGGAACGGTTCGGGGTTCCACCAGTTGAGCTGGTGGAGGTGGCTGGGGCGAGGGAGGTCGGGGTCTTCCTACTTGGGTTTCCGCCCCCGTGACCCGAACCCTGGATAAGCGGAAGATAATGGATGAATGGTAAAACTAGGCCTGATGAAGTATCAGGCAGTGTACCTAAAGACTGTGCTGAACAACCGGCTGGGGTCTACATTGACATCTTTAATCTATTACTGGCTTAAGCAGTTGTGACCAGTTGTGACCACCATGGTCAAAAAGGTGCAACAGCATTTTTATTTCCAATAAAGTGCTATAAAATGCTATTTAACTAATGAGATACTTGTTGACTTTTACTGCTGTACCATTTAAGGCCATACTCACAAACTGCACCTCACTATATTAGGGCAAGGCTCTGTATCTGACCGCAGATATCTGGGTGAAGCAACAAACATAAAAGACATTTCTCACCACGGCCATGGACTTTTTACTCTCCTCCCAGCTGACAGGCATAACGTGCTTCGGCTTATGCATCAGCAGACTCAGACAGACCTTTTCACAGAGTCATTTCATTGTCATTGTCAATATCATTATAATGTTTTAACTCGATTACTATTTACATTTGCACATACAGTCTGCTCTACTTGTTTATATCTCACCTTGCTGCAACTATTCAACTTCTCTACATTTTAACTGAACTCAATACATTTTGCATTTCCTCTGTAAATATAACATTTATTCTTATTCATGTTGTAACTATTCTTCACATATATCACCTACAAATATTTATGTCCACATTAAAAGTTGCTTTGTGACAATGTACTGTTGTAAAAAGCGCTATATAAATAAATAACTTGAATTTGAAATTAAATGCTCTTTATGTTAATAGCATAGTATTGCAGTCCTGGTTAGATACCAACTACATTTTATTGGCACTGTAGTTGTATACAGTACAACTAGGGCTGCAACAACGAATCGATAAAATCGATAAAAAACGATTACCCAAAGTATCGATAATGAATTTCCATTATCGACTCATTGGGTCGTACTATTTCCGCGTTACTCGCAATGTCGTAACCGCTTACGTCACCTGCAGCGCTTCAATAATGCTGGAAAAAATAGCGGGTCGAACAGAACAGAACGAGGCGGAGTCTGTTAAACAAGTTGATAAATCGTAGAAATGAAACACAGCCAACGCTGAAAAAAAACTTCCGTTTAAATCAAAACTGTGGAAGCTTCACGCTGCACACAAATAAAGAACGTGGATCATGCAGCTCTGCGAAAATTATGTAACCTGCACGCAGCACCACGGATAATAACAGCGATAGAGAACGTGTCTTAACGTCCGTTGTACGAATACCGAAAATGTCCGTATTTCATGTCCTGTCCCGGGCGTCCCGGTTTATTTCTTTAAAGTAAGGAAATGTCCTGGTTGTTAGCGTATCAATAGCAGCACACCGCAGAGGAGCGGGGGATTGACGCGCACGGCGTAAAAGTACGTGTTTTTTAAATGACCTTCATGGGATCATTAAATGTCCCGGCACTAGGGCCCTGCGCGCGGCGCTGCGTGTTAGTCCGCAAGCAACATGCTGAAGAGCAAGTGTCTGTTTACAAAAAACAGACACTTGCGTCGTCGTCGTCGTCCCCGCTTTCAGACCGCGTCGAGACAAACGGGAAGCCTTGTGCACGGTGCGCAAAGCAGCCACATATGTCCCGGTGTCCAACTGACAAGAGGTATTTTTTTTGTTAACGGGCAAATTTGTTAATTATTTTTTTTCAAAAGCTGATTGTGAATTAGTTCATTAGTTAATATATTTTTTTCAATAGCTGATTTTCCAATAGGCTACAGAACAGACAATATTTGCTTCATTACTGAGGGCAACTGGGTATCATGTGTTATTTGGAATTGACTTTTGTTGTTGAGTGAGGGATGTTTAGATGATGCATTGTGCTTTTCATTAATTACAGGAAATGTAATTAACTTAAACATTTTAGATAAAATTACTATATATATTACTATACTAGGCGGCACGGTGGCTTAGTGGTTAGCACGTTCGCCTCTCAGCGCTAGGGATTCCCGGTTTGAATCCCCATCTGGGTGGAGTTTCTATGTTCTCCCCGTGTCTGCGTGGGTTTCCTCCGGGTTCTCCGGTTTCCTCCCACAGTCCAAAAACATGGATCAAGTCAATTGAATTCTCAAAAATTGTCCCATATAGTGTGTGTCTGTGTGAGTGAGTGTGTGCCCAGCGATGGATTGGCGCCTGTCCTGGGTCTATCTGCCCAGCGCCCGAGACGTTCTCCCCTGGATGGGCATGGGGAATCCCACCGCGACCCTAATAGAGGATAAAGCGGGAGATAATGAATGAATGAATACTATACTATAGAATAATTTTACTGAAAAACATACATCTTTGGATAAAAGCCTCTGCTAAATGATTAAATGTAAATATATATATAAAGACATGGAAAAAAAGAATTTATCTATCCGATTCATCGATTAATCGAAAACATAATCGACCGATTAATCGATTATCAAAATAATCATTAGTTGCAGCCCTAAGTACAACAACCATGAAGTTGAGTCTAATCCAATCTTAGGATAAGTTATAGCTCTAAATGTGTGCAGTCATTAAACATTTAAAAAACAAGTTAATAAATACATGTTAATAATACTGTTAATAAAA
This sequence comes from Corydoras maculifer, assembly GCA_019802435.1. Classification (NCBI taxonomy): domain Eukaryota; kingdom Metazoa; phylum Chordata; class Actinopteri; order Siluriformes; family Callichthyidae; genus Corydoras; species Corydoras maculifer. Next base: position 1,175,677 of record JAFMOD010000962.1, read on the forward strand.
TAACTTTTTTTTCAATAAAGGGGGGGGGGGGGGGGGGGGGGGGGGGGGGGGGGGGGGGGGGGGGGGGGGGGGGGGGGGGGGGGGGGGGGGGGGGGGGGGGGGGGGGGGGGGGGGGGGGGGGGCGCCAATCCATCGCTGGGCACACACTCACTCACACATACACACTCTAAATTGGGCAATTTTGAGAATTCAATTAACTTGATCCATGTTTTTGGACTGTGGGAGGAAACCGGAGAACCCGGAGGAAACCCACGCAGACACGGGGAGAACATGGAAACTCCACCCAGATGGGGATTCGAACCGGGAATCCCTAGCGCTGAGAGGCGAATGTGCTAACCACTAAGCCACCGTGCCGCTTCAATAAACAATTGACTGAATAATAATTAATGTCCTTAAAATGACAAGTTCTTTTTTAAACAGTTAAATTATTATCTTTAAGTTAACATTATTTACAAAGTCTACAAGCTAGTTATTTATTTCATTAAAGCACTGCATAAAAAGTTGATTTATTCTGAGAGATGTAATTTCTTAATGTCCAGTGAAGACTCACAGTCCAGAGTCTTTTTACATCTAATTCCAGCATTTGACAATAGAGATAATACCATCTTACTGGATAGATTAATAACATTGTGGGCATCATCAGTTTAAACCCTATTTGACAGATCAGTACTTATTTACCTGTGTAAATAGTAAATGTACAGACTGTACCAATGTAAAATTTAACAAATATCAGTATTATGATCACAATCACTAAGATTTTTAATCTTTCTGTCACTGGGCATCGTACTATTGTGCTTTAAACAGTCCATCATTGTTCTGGTTCCAAATACCCCTCAGCCAGCGGGCCTGAAAGATTACCACCCTGTAGACCTAACATCAGTTGTGATGAAGTGCTTTGAAAAACAGATCAGAGGCTTCATCACTTCAATACTGGACACTACCCTTCCACACTCAACACCAAGCTGGAGAATCTGTGACTTCATCCATCCCTGTGTCACTGGATCTTCAGTGTTCTGACAGACGGCAGGCAGTGCGGGTTGGCAAGCATCTTTCCCTCTCCCTCACGCTCAGCATTGAGGGCTCCTTAGGGGTGTGTTTTGAGTCCTTTGCTATACTCATTATACACCTATGACTGCGTGGCCACCTCCAGCTCCACAATCATGAAGTTTGCTGACGACACCGTTGTAGTAGATCTGATCTCCAACAACGACGAGAGGGCCTACCTGAGGGAGATTATACACCTGGAGACCTGGTACCAGGATAATAAAGCTCCAACTCAACATCAGCAAGACTAAGGAGGTGATAGTGGACTACAGGAAGAAACAGACGAGGAGCTTCCACTCTGTGAGGATCAACGGCGCTGCAGTAGAAAGGGTATACTGCTTTAAGTACCTTAGAGTTCACATCGTGCAGGACCCATTTGGTCCTGCCACATTAACAAACTGGCAAAGAAGGCTCATCAGCGTCTCTACCACCTTCGATGTCTACGAGACTTCAGGCTGCCCTCCGATGTCCTGCAGAATTTCTACTCCTGCACCGTCAAAAATATCCTCACAGGAAACATCATATCCTGGTTCGGGAACCGCACCCATCTGGACAGACGGTCACTACAGAGGATGGTACTTTTGGCCGAACACACCATCCGAGTAGCACTTCCAGACCTCCTGACCATCTACAGAAAGCTGTGCTGGTCCAAAGTCAAAAAGATTGTGGAAGACTTCAGTCATCCTGACAACATTACTCTGCACTGCATTACTTGCACATAGATGCACCACTCACTTTAATTATGACTTATAAGACAATTTTAGTTTTTATCTGTTACAGTGCCATAACTGTACATTTTCTCTTTTTTTTTTTAATTTTTAAATTTTTTTTAAAAAACTCAGATTTTACTCTTATGCAGATGATATAGAATAGCCAGTAATATATTTCAGCTAACCATGATGTTTTGTTAATCAAGTCCAAATGCAGAATAAAGGAGATCGAAAAATAGCTGTAATACATTAACATACAGTACATTTGGTTATTTGCCAGACACTTTTATCCAAAGCGACTTATCCTAACTTAATGTTTGGGGTCAGTACACAGAGTTACATACAGCTCTCTCTAGAGCAATGAGCGGGCATAGCAACGGTCTTGCTAAAGGACCCACATTGGTAACTTTAGTAGTAGTAAGATTTTTATAGTTGGATAAAGGTAAAAAAAATTTAAGTGTGTAAAACTGTGCCAAACCTGATTAATTTGAGCAAACCTGTTCATCTGTAAATAATTCAGGTGCCTCAATTTATTTGGAACTCTTTCACAAAACATTGGAAATATGGCTAGAAAAATATCCATTCACATTTGTAAAATTTTCAAACTATGAAATAACGGTTTTAACACTGAAAATGTAATCAAATGCATGTTTGGGAATGAGAGGAAGGGAAGCAAATGAGCTAAAAAAAAAAAAGGCTTGTCGGTGTTAACTCTAACCCTACCACTATGCCTTGACTGCAACACAAAATGGGAAATTAAGTGATAAGAGAGGAGAGGAACAAAAAGAAACACCATATCCACAACACTCTTTTGGGATGACCTTTAAAATCATGACCTAATCCATTGGTCCAATTCTGGTGCCTTCTCAATCACAGCCCCCTGTTACAAAGCTGGTAGCAAAATAATATGAGCTGTGTCTGATCAACAGGACAGTGCATCAATGTTTGTCTCATAAAGGTGAAAAGGGTGAAAGATCTGCCAAATGTAGTAGAGGGTGAGGACCACTTGGAACAAAAACTGCACTCTGTGCGAACAATATTAGGAGAATGCAGTATACAGTAGTTGGGCCACCAACACAGTGCAGCTTTAACCTGGGTGACGGCTTTTTGGCACTGCTCTGTCCACTGGACCAGGTCTGGAGCTCCCTTTTTGTGAATGATGTCTGAAAAGTATTATTCTGCCAAAGTCCAAATATAAATTTTTGATTTGGTGCTAATAAAAGTAACTTAAAAGTTATTTGTTTTTAGACTGAAGAACACCGAAAGCTTAAATGTTTAAAAATTATTAGCATGGTGACAACAATTCACAATAACAAGTCACTTACAATAACGACTATTAGACTAAGTTTACTACATTAACCATTCCTGGCAACATGCGGAGTTTAAGGCATACGATTTAACAAAATATGAAAGCTTGGAAGGTCTCCTGCGTTCTGGATAGACTGTAGCCAAACTGAAAAAAGAAGTCATCATCTATGTTAATTGTAAGCCATCTATTTATAAATGCAGAACATGCTGGTGAGGAGGATTAGTAAGAAATATTTTTAGTAACAGGGAAAAGAAATGCCCAAGTCTTGTTAGAAACCCCAAAAAGCCTTCAAGTTGCTGGTTAATCTTGCAAAAGGAAAAGTTTTGTTATCTGTACTTAAAAAAAATATTGTTTATGCACAATGTTCTGTTCACAGTAAGTCTAAACCTGCAAAGTATTTAAAAAAAAAATGTGTTGTTTCAGTCAGCAAGGAATTACACCCCAGCATGCAAAACATTGCACATCACGAGGACAAAATAAACTAAAAAAGTCCTTTTTTTGTACTTAAAACACACATCAATCAGCATGTATAAATTACACAGTGCAGCATTAAACTCCAGTTGACAGCAGTGCAACTAAAAAAAAGACAGTCAAGAGGGCTCCCTGAAATATCAGCATTTCAGCAGAATTTTTTAAAATAATAGTAAGCTGGGTAAAGGAATGAAATGCCAGAACTGACCACCCCAGATCACCAAAGTTTACCCCAAGTTCTCCACTTTTATCTATAGGAATCATTTAAATGCTAAGGGGAAAAAATGTTTTTAGTCTACTTTTAAAGACTAATGCTTGTGATTCAGTAGTAGTAGTAACAGAAAAGCTATTCTTTTGCTGAAAAGTATTTTTATCAATTCTAGGAACTAAATAAAAGCCAAGACTCCACACTTGTTCTACCTAAGCCTGGCATTTACACTACTTTATCACATTAGAGTCCGTAAACTGTAAGCCTTTAAAGATGCTACAGGTCTGTAAAGAGTGACACTATATAACGTTAGCAACTGCACTATGCACTGCAATATATCTTCTGACCTGCTTTGCAAATTTTCCGAGGCCTACCACATTGTAGCTAGGTTGCAGTCATTCCCCTTCCACTTTGACGAAAACTGATAGTTGACCAGAGAAAATTTTATAGCATGTAAATTTCTTTACCAGGTACCATGTAATTCGAGCAAATTTTTTTAAGTTTAAGTAATTTATTTATAGAGCGCTACAATAGCACAAAGCAGCTTAACAGTTATAAGCCTTTAAACCCCCAAAGACCAAGCCAAAGCAACAGTGGCAAGAAAAAGCTCCCCATTATGATGATATTTTAAGGAAGAAACCTTGGGCTCCATGGATCCAAGGAGGACCTAGGCTCGGTGGAGGACTCATCCTCCTTGAGAGGCCGGGCAGCATCAACAGCATAGGTCAGGCATGTACAAATTGTGTGATGATTAGGTGTCCATATTTAACAATTGGAAAACTATACAAGTCCATTAAGGGCATCCTGCAGGACTGAAGATCATTCAGTGCCACACCCTCTACTAATGATGAGCTGGGTGAACAGGTGAAATGCCAGCACAAATTATCCCAGCTCAATAACCCAACCCCACCAAGCTGGAGGGCTACACCTTTATCTAAAGGGAATTAACTTTTAATACAAGATTGAATAAATGTGTTTTTAATCTACTTTTAAATATTTATTGTGATTCTGAATTGCGAACAGTAACTGGAAGGCTATTCCAAAGTTAAAGCAGCCTTGTGGGAGAACGCTCCTCCACTAGCAGTAATTTTATTTATTCTAGGAGCTAAAAGCAAACCAGCACCTTGAGATCTGCGCTTACAGGTTGGCTTACCCAATTGAATCAGCTCAGTGAGATACTGTGGAGTCTGATGATGTAGAATATATTACCAATAAAGTTTTGTTAATACAAAGCTTAACTGGTAGCCAGTGTAAGTTTGATAACACAGAACTAATATGATCACTTACTGGTTCTAGTTAAAACCCTAGCTGCTGCATTTTGCACAAATTGTAGTTTATGTAAAGATTTATTAGAACATTCTTTCAGAAGTGAATTACAATCATCTAACCTTAAGGTAATAAAGCATTAATTTTCTCTCTCGGAAGGAGAGGATATTCCTTAGCTTCGAAATGTTGCAACGGTGAAAAAATGTAATATTGATAATGTGCTTTGTGAAGGAGAGCTCTGAATCAATAACACCAAGATTATTTACAGATGAACTGGGTCTGATTAAAGAGTTATCAAGGTTTAACAAAGTGTTAGAAATTTGTTAATTTTGTCCATGGGTCCAACTATTAATACCTCAGTTTTATCAGAAGGAAGTTTGACATCCACATTTTAACATCTTGGATGCGGTCCTCAAGTTTACTGATTGAACAAACTATTATTAGGGTTAGTTGATATGTACAACTGTGCATCATCTGCATAAGAGTGGAAAATAATTTCATTTTTACGAATAATTGTTCCCAATGGAAGCATATATAGGGCAAATAGGAGTGGACCCAGAACTGACCCTTGCGGAATACCATATTCATCTTTAGCAAGATGAGAACATTGTTAACACAGGTAAACTGATATCGATCTGTCAAACAGGATTCAAACCACTGGAGTAGAGAACCTGTAATGCCCACAGTGTTTTCTAATCTATCTATCAAAGTTAAGATTTATCAAAGACTGCACTAAGATGTAATAAGACAAGAAAAGAGATCTGATTATTATCAGAGGACAGTAATAAGTCATTGACTACTTTAATTAAGGCTGTCTCAGTGCTATAGTGAGACCTAAAGCCTGACCGATAAACTTCATGAATATATTATTAGCTAGAAGATGGCAATTTAGCTGGTTGAACACATTTTTAGCGATAAAATGAAGGTTTGACATTGGTCTATAGTTTTAGGTTTTTATTAGTATTAGGTTTTTTAGGTAAAGGTTTATTGACCACACACTTCTGATTTTTGGGGACATAGCCTATTTCAATTGATGAATTTATAATGTTTATTAAAGGCTCTCTTAAATTTGGTAGGTCTTTAAGCAGATTTGTAGGTGTTGGTTTTAACAGACAGGATGAGGAGTCCTATAGTTGTTCCCTAAATAAACCATATCTTTGGTTGTTTTTGTTGTCTTTTAATTCAGAATAATATTTAGTCTTAGCTGCATTGAGTGCATGTTTATACTCAGTCATACTGTCCTTCCACACAACCTCTAATTTAGTTTGTCTCCATTTACGCTCCATGGTTCTAGTGGTTGTTTTAGGGAGCGTGTCTGATCATTGTTGGAATGGGTCTTTTATCTTTTTAGTTTAAGTGGAACTAAACTGTCTAAGGTTGTAGAAAACACATGTTTAATGTATGCAGCTGTGTTTTCAAGTTTATATGGTCCTGATGCAGTGGTGCGGCGGTGTGGCAGTAGCTGGATGGCGGCGCGGCAGTAGCTCGGAGCGGCCTCTCCAGATACAAACGGCTCTTTGTTTATTTTCAGTAGTATTTAGTCAGTATACGTTTCGTATAGGCATAGGAACAACTAGTATCCATGTTTATGACAGTCAATCCCTGTTATTACACCACAACATTCCCTGAGCCCTGCCACCACCACGATCGTCAGACGCTCAAAACCGGTTCTGAAGCAGGTGAGGTATGCAGGAGCCATCTCTGCACTTCAGGACTGCTTTGAGTGTATGGACTGGAACATGTTTAGCGACACCATCGACCTGGAGGAGTACACCTCATCGGTGACCTGCTACATCAGCAAGTGTACAGACGACGTGACGTTCTTTGAGACAATCACCACTCGCCCCAACCAGAAGACATGGATGACTGCGGAGGTGCGTGCTTTGCTGAGGGTTCACAACTTTTTTGCTTTTAAAGCAGGGGACAAGGCGGCACTAAGAAGAGCCAAACTGTCCAGGGCCATTAGAGAGGCAAAGCGCGCACATGGCCGGAACATCCACAGCCACTTCCAGAACAGCGGCGACACCGGGCGCATGTGGCAGGGCATCCACGCCATCATCCAACTACAGGGCTCCACCAACGGCCTGTGACGTATCCCTTCCAGATGAGCTAAACGACTTCTACGCTCGGTTTGAGAAACAGAACGGCGTGACAGCAAGTAAGACACCCCTCAGCAGCTGACGTGACGTTTCACAGCAGCTGACGTGAGAAACTCTATGTAGAGTCAACCCTCGGAAAACTGTTAGACCAGATAACATTCCTGGCAGAGTGCTCAGGGAATGTGCGGACCAGATGACAGATGTCTTCACCGACATCAACACCTTCCTGAGCTGTGCCATCATCCCAAAGTGTCTCAAGGTTTCGAGAGGCTTGTCATGAGGCACATTAAGACCCTGCTGCCACCTACACCACTCGACGGATGACGCCATATCCACCACCCATCACCTGGCACTCACCCACCTAGAAAATAAAGACAGTTCTGTTCGAATGCTGTTCATCTACTTCAGTTCAGCATTCAACACAAATCATCCCTCAGCACCTGATCGGGAAACTGAACCTACTGGGCCTGAACACCTTTCTCTGCAACTCAATCTCAATCCGAACCAAATATGAACAAATCCGCTGCTAACACATTGCACACATTTATAAAAAAAAACTGCTGCTAATACAAACTCTTTAAAATTTTTGTAACCAGCGACATTTTTTGCACATGTGGCTCACACCACTAGGGTGCCACCGGCACTGTTACCCATCTTACTAATTAATGTTAACCATTTACATACTTACTAAGTGTTTATTGCATACTGTCTTTTGCACTGTTCCCTTCCCATTATTTCAATGTTTATTGTACTGTATATTGTCCTGTATTTATTGTGATCCTTGTGTTTGCAATTTATGTTGGTTGTGTAGTAACTTGTTCCTGGAGAACGCTGTCTTATTCCACATATACTGTACAGTACTTTATATTGTTTAAATGACAAATAAAACACTTGAATACTTGCTGGTTTAATGTTTAATTCAGGTAAATGCTGTAGGACTGACACAGCAGTAGAGGGAATAATTGTGCACTTCATTGGATCGTGGTTTAATAACTGGATCAATATTAATTTCTAAATAATAGGTTATTAAATAATGATCAGAGACGACCTCACTTTGTGGAACAATAGTTAAATAATTAATGTTAATACCATGTGATAAAATTAAGTCTAATGTATGTTTACAGCAATGTGTTTTACCAACCACACTTTGAGTGATGCCCAATTCCCTAATTGTTGGAGCAACCCATACTTCCAAAAATTTGGAAGTTTGGAGAAGCAGTCCGCATGCCTAGATTTTATACAACTGTGGCCATGGATGTGATCGGACCACTTGAATTAAATTATTTGGATGGTTTAGCAAATATATTTGGCAATATATTGTATTAAACTTGCATTTTTTGAAAACGTGTAATGTTGTTTTGTCAAAATTTGGTTGTACATGAAACCAAAATTAAAAAAAAAACTAAAAAGGCAATTAATAATATGTTAATCATATTCATATATGTACTCTGCTTGGAGTACATATATGAGAGGGTCTATGAGTACAACATGAAATATTTTGATCCTCGGCTTCTGACCAGTCGGCAGTTGGCTGGGCAGCTTACAGCTTGCAGCTTCTGCAATCCCTACTTTTGCATTAAGTAGGACAAAACAAACTGACTGTACCCTGCCCAAATGGACGGTGAAGTGACGTTGCATGGGCCTGTGCAAAACATGGCTAGAAGTGAGAAGAAAATAAAAAGCCTCTAGCCACTTCACAATTGCAATTTGGCAAACTGGAACAAAATTTACAGAGCACAAAATACAAATGTAATTAAAAATGCATTATGTATACCGGTATACAGTGTATACATAAAGTGTATATATAAAGTGTTACATAGTGTGTCATTTTAAAATGACAAAACCTAATTTATACATTACACAAGTTACAACTCTAATAAAACTTGGAAATTCAAAAGTATTTAGAAAACAATTTGTAAAGTTCTTCCTGGGAATAAACTTGCTGGAAGTCCTCAACAGTAACACAGAGCAACAACATACAGCTAACACTGATAAGCCAATGATACACTGCGTTAGCCCAAGACACCGACCAGGACAGACAGAAAAACGGCAATGATCATTACCAATTGCAGACCAAGCAGAAAGAGAGAGGCAAAACTCACTCACGATGTTTTGTCAATGTGTTAGGAATTTAGCACAGAAATAAAACTAAACAATTAAATATTTTCATACAAAACATATTTCCAAATTACCCAAGAATTAAATGACAATACCTAATTTAAAAGGTCAAAATAAAATTTTAAAGTATAACAATTTACACCCACACCAGAAATACAGACCAATGGCACTATCTACTGGTCACAAATGATAATGCAGAAATATTTTAAACAAATAGTTACAAATAGGCTTCTTGTTAACCAAAGATGTCAAGACTGATTTACAGCAGGCAGGATGGATACCTTCATTTGCAAAAGCACACAATAAAATAATGCCATAAGCTATTCATTTACAAGTGGTAAATTACGCAGAGGCACATAATGGTGACAAATATGGTTTTACTTTAGAGGCCGTAGCTTAAGAAATTCTAGTCTCACATTTTTGACTAAAACATTTGTTTTCCATAAAATAAGGAGATTTAGCACATGGTTGCAATCTTAAACTAGATTTAAAAGATTATTGTAATTTACACCATTATAGCTTTGTGAAAGAAAATACAGGCATTAGGTTATTTTTCAGATGATTTTATCCAAAGCTACTGAGTATCCCAACTTAATACAGTAATTGGTGTTGGACATAATGTAGCATCCCTGAAGCAATGTTGATTAAGGGCATTTTTCAAGGACATTTGTTGGTAACTTCAGCAAACTCTGGATTTAAGCACGCAACTTTCAGGTTGTTAGCCCGATATTTTAACCAGTAAGCTACACCCAGTAAAAGTAATCATAGTAATAACACTACTGATGTATGTGTGTATGTGTAAATAATTTTAGTATTAAATGACAATTTTCTTCCCCTAATGTGTTTATATACGTATTTTAATGTATATAAACTATGTACATAAACACCATCGTTTTTCACAGTTAAATCCATCTGTTCCATCAGATCTCTCAATCCTCTGTCCTCATCCTGCTGGACCTTTTGGCAGCTTTTGATACAGCTTTTGAAATCAATAGACTCTACTGCTTTACTCTATTTAAACAAGGCTTCTCAGGTATGACACTTGATTGGTTTTGATCCTATCTAGCAGGAAGGACCTTTAAATTGTCACAAAATGGGGAGATTTTTAACTTTCAACAGGTACTCACGATCCTTAAAGCTCTGTACTTCGTTCCCTCCTCTTTTCATTATACATGAAATCACTGGGCACCATCATTCAGGCACATGGTTTCTCTTACCACTGCTAAGCTGATGGTCAGCTTTATTTGTCCTTTGCCCCTAACGACACCATTATCTTAAAACGTATATGCCTGCCTCTCGGACATATCTGATTGGATGAAGGCCAGTCATATCAAATAAAATTTGGCAAAAACAGAGCTTTCTCATAATCCCAGCTTAACCCTCAATTCCTCATGACCTGATCTTTCAAATCGATGGTTCACGATCTCTTCCGTAACACATCTTAAACTATATAATCAGTTCACTAAAACGGCCGTTCCTGGAGATATGCTACTCAGCTGTTAGTTCAAGCCCTCATCCTATCCCGGCTCGATTACTGTAATGCACTGCTTGCTTGTGCACTGCTAGCACACTTCACTGTGTTGCTAATTCTCACTCCATAGCGTTCAACACTACAAAATAGTGTATAGCGTCCCAAGTCTGTCCGTAAGGCGGAGTCACATGGCATCTAAACTCAAATCTTTTAGAAACATTTCACATTGAAAATAGTAATAAAAAAATTGAGGGTGGGGGATAGGATAATGATCAGGTTTAAAAGTTCCACAGTGTAGTTGTATTGACTAAGTCGCTTTGGATAAAGGCTACTGTTATATTTATTCACAAGCTGGAAAAAAAGTACACATTAAGAGTACAATCTTTTTTTTTATATATATACACACATAAATAGCGGACCAAAATTAGCTTTAAAATAAGCAACAGCAAAAAAATTTATAAATAAACTATTTTTAATAATGTGGCAAAAAGAACTAGGAATGGTATTAAAACTGAATTGTGTGTGACTGCACAAAAGCAAATAATAAATCTCCAAATCGGTTTAAAAACTGACCACAATAAAACCCTGGTACACAAGTCATAAAATATAGAATTCAGAAATTTCACCTTCATAAGGCACATTAGCAATATTACTGAAATTGCCTTTTTCACCATCGCAAAATTTCAAAGATAAAAAATATCATCTCCCTTCAAGATGCAGTCAAATTATTTCACCTGTTTTCTTACAGGTTTGTTCAAACTGCTACAAAACCAGACACTTCGACCATATTAGCCCAATTTGGAAAACGGACACCTGATAACCCAATCTGTCACTGACATCCTGCAATGCTAATGCTGCCTGGTCGCTCAAAAAGGAGGAGTCCCCCACTGAGCCTTGGCTCTCACAAGGTTTTTCCCCTAAAAACTAACACCACCAAGAAATTTTTCCTTGCCACTGTGGCTTCTGTTTGTTCTTTTGGGTTCAGGCTTAAAACACTAACACATATTTGTGGCAAAATAAAAAAAATAAAAGCTATATAAATAAATAAACTTGAACCTTCTACAGAGGTATTGACTTCCTGGTGTGCTAGAGATTCTGATTTTAAAGATAACAGAAGGTACTGGCTGAGGTACAGAAACAAGTTTCTTACTTTCACACAATGTTATGGTCTCTGTTCTTTGATGTGTTTGCTAAGGGCCTACAGATGTTATAGCAAACATTTCATCAATATGTGTCTTTTTTAGGGCTGCAACAACGAATCAATAAAATTGATGAAAATCGATTATCAAAAGTGTCGATAAATTTCATTATCGATTCGTTGGGTTGCACTATTTCCGCGTTACTCGCAATGTCGTAACCACTTACATCACGTGCAGCGCTTCTATAATGCTGGAATAAAAAATAGCGGGTTGAACAGAATGAGGCGGAATCTGCAAAACAAGTTCAATCGTACAAATGAAACACAGTCAATGCAGAAATCAAGCTTCTGTTTAAATCATCAAAACTGCGGGAGCTTTACGCTTCACACAAATAAGGAATGTGGAACATGCAAGCTCTGCGAAAATAAATTGACCTGCACAGAGCACCACGGTGATGATCCATCACCTGAAACTAAACATGTTGAACACCGATGAGGATGAAGCTCAACAGAAGATAAATCCAATATCCCGAGGTTCTTTAGTTTTTAAGTAAATCAACGTAACGGTGCAACGTAACACTATTAGACCTGTTTTTGGTTGTTAACTGGATAATAACAGTGATGGAGAACGTGTCTTACTTTATATTTTCATTTAATTAGCTAGGGTGACCAAATGTCCGTATTTCCTGGCACATGTCCGTATTTCACATCCTGTCACGGGCATCCCTTTTTTTTTTTTTTTTTTAAAGTGAGGAAATGTCCTGGTTTTTAAATAACCTTCATTGGACCATTAAATGTACAGGCACTAGGGCACTGCACACAGTGTTGCGTGTCAGTACGCAAGCAACATGCCGAAGCGCAAGTGTATGTTTACCGACGATTTACAATAGAGTTTCCCCACTTTCAGACTGGGTCAAGACAAATAGGAAGCCTTGTGCACGGTGTGCAAAGCAGGCACATATGTCCTGGTGTCCAATTGACATTTCACACAAGAGGTATTGTTTTGTTAATTGGCTAATTTGTTAATTTCTTTTTTTTCAATAGCTGATTGTTAATTAGTTCATTTGTTAATTTATTTTTTTCCCAATAGGCTACAGAACAGAGAATATTTGGTTCATTACTGAGGGCAACTGCATATCATGTGTTATTTGGAGTTGACTTTTGTTGTTAAGTGAGGGAAGTTTAGATGATACATTATTTCTTTCATTGTGCTTTTCATTCATTACAGGAAATGTTAACTTTTTGAATAAAATACATATATATAAATACTATACTATAGAATAATTACCCCCCCCCCCCCCCGGTCACCCTAAATTAGCTTAATAAGTGTTTGAATGTGCTTTTATAAATACATACTACTTGTACACTATGGTGCTAATTAATGATCAAGCTTCACATTTTATTTCATAAAATATGAGTGAAGACACTGCACACTATGGGAGTGAGGCTGAATTAGTTGCATTTAGAGGGGAATTAGGTAACGTATTAGAGTGACTCAAATTTGTGTAATTTAGTATTTTTTTTCACACTATGCGACATATTGTGTCAGTGTGTGTTTGAGATTTGTGTTTAATTGCTCTTTGGGCTACTTGGATGCCTTAAACTCATACTGTAAATAAAACCAGACATTTATTGACCTGCTTAATAATTCTACAGTGTAGCTGGTTTTCTTCATAACTACTGACTTGCGGTGTTCTCATTTGTAAGTCGCTTTGGATAAAAGCGTCTGCTAAATAATTAAATGTAAAGACATGGGAATTTCTTTTTATTTATTTATCCGATTCATCGATTAATCGGGGGGAAAAATAAATCGACCGATTAATCGATTATCAAAATAAACGTTAGTTGCAGCCCTAGTTTTTTTCACGATTTAGGATTAACAAACTAACCTTTTTTTTGTCTTGTAATTAGCAACAGTTCTATTAGCAACAGTTCTATGCCGATACTCTCCTTTTCTATGGAGAGGTACTATCTGGGCCAAAATACAACTGGTATCTTTTTCACATTATCTCTGACTCCTTGCTGAACCATTCTACATGCAAAAAATATCAATAAAAGCATAACAAGTTGCATGCTGTAAGGTTTCATTGAACACTACTTTATGTAAGACCACTAATCATTTATGGTGCTGTCTTTAAATTAAGGTTCATTGTTTAGTCATTAGTTAATTTGATATCTTTCCAATAACCACAAAGACGCAGATATTAAATACAGGTATTTGCATTATGAATAAGATCAATAAAAAACTGACCTAATGAATAGCATTAGCAAATTAATGGCGCAACAAATGAAGATCAATATAATTTGGTTAGGCATGCTGTTATATCCATTTTAAATCATACAATGTAATCAGACAAATGCTGATCAACATATAAAAACAGAGAAGCAAGCTACTTCTACAATGACTTTTAAACATTTTACAAAGAGCTTATCAACATTCACATTATTTTTACACATTATACATTATTTTATACAGGCTGTTGTCAGTAGATGGCATTATTTCACAAGACAATACTAAATAAAACTGTGAGACAATACCAATTAGTCAGAACCAAGTATGGAATACTTATTCATTTTTTGCTCTAAATTGTGTTAAGGTGCTGCATTGGAAAATAAGAGAAGAAAAATGTATAAACCATTATTTATTTAAAACATTAAAAGTTGTATTTGGGTTTTTTTAGGACCTTTCTTAATTTTAAACACAAACAAAGTGCAAATTGAAATGCTTTGGAGAAGTCCAGCTTATTTTACTTCCAGCCCAGTCAGCAAAAGACAACTTTGGAAACATACTCAAACTCTGCTTAGAACTTTACCCATGCTTAGTTTTATTCACATCATGATAAAACAAAAGCTTGTTCCCAAATGGATGGTCTGTTAAAACTGGAATTAACTTGGTGTCCAAACTTTACTAAGGCATTACAGCAAATAAAAATTATATTTAAGATACGAGTTATGTCCAGTGATCTTGACGCAGAGTTCAATAAAAGAATCAAGTCTCTGTTCAGCATTGGCATGTGCATTTCATTCACATAAGTCTTAAAAAGTACATAATGTACTGGCCGTCACACAATATAGCAAAAACTCTTATACAGAATTAAATATATACATGTGTACAAAATTGTTGGTACCCCTCAGTTAATGAAAGAAATATCTACAATGGTTACAGAAATCTTAAAGTTCACAAAGGTTATAATAAATAAAAATTCTATGAAAATTAACAAATGAAACTCTGACATTGATTTGGAACCATGCTTCAACAATTATTTTGAAAAAAAAGCAAACTTGCAAAAAATGTGAACAAAGGGACATATAATTAAGGTCGCAGCATCACAGGTGTCTACAATCTTGTAATCAGTCAGTAGGCATATACACTGTGTGCAGAATTATTAGGCAAATGAGTATTTTGATCACATCATCCTTTTTATACATGTCCTACTCCAAGCTGTATAGGCTTCAAAGCCAACTACCAATTAAGGAAATCTGGTGATGTGCATCTCTGTAATAAGGAGGGGTGTGGTCTATTGACATCAACAAGGTGTGCTTAATTATTAGGCAACTTCCTTTCCTTTGGCAAAATGGGTCAGAAGAGAGATTTGACGGATTCTGAAAAGCCAAAAATTGTGAGATGTCTTGAAGTGGGATGCAGCAGTCTTGAAAGTGACAAATTTTGAAGCGTGACCACCGAACAATCAAGCATTATATGGCAAATAGCCAACAGGGTTGCAAGAAGTGTGTTGAAAAAAAAAAGGCGCAAAATAACTACCCATGAATTGAGAAAAATCAAGCGTAAAGCTGCCAAGATGCCATTAGCCACCAGTTTAGCCATATTTCAGAGCTGCAATGTTACTGAAGTATCAAAAAGCACAAGGTGTGTGATACTCAGGAACATGGCCAAAGTAAGGAAGGCTGAAAAACTACCACCTTTGACCAAGAAACATGAGCTGGATCAGTAACGGGCAGATAACTCCACTCCGACTCAGACGCCAGCAAGGTGGTGCTGGGGTACTGGTCACATGCATCCAAATACTCCACAGCAAGGCTGGCCAGTAAAGGTCTAAAAGAAGAAAAAATAATGACATGGCCCCCTTGTTCACTTGATCTGAATTCCATAGAGAATCTGTTGACCCTCATAAAATGTGAGATGTACAGGGAGGGAAAACAGTACAGCTCTCTGAACAGTGTCTGGGAGGCTGGGGTGGCTGCTGCACGCAGTGTTGATCATAAACAGATCAAACTGAATCTATGGATGGAAGGCTTTTGAGTGTCATTGTAAGGAAAGGTGGCTATATTAATCCACTGATTTGTTTTTGGTTTTGTTTTTGAATGTCAAATGTTTATTTCTAAATTTTCTGTTGTTATATTGGTTTACCTGGTGAAAAACAAGTGAAATTGGTATATACTCCAACTTCCAAAAATATTAAGCTTTGATATGAGTCTTTTGGGTTAATTGAGAACATAGTTGTTGTTCAATAATAAAAATAATCCTTTAAAATAGAACTTGCCTACTAATTCTGCACACAGTTTATATAATGCTACAGGTAGTCACTGTGCTGTTTAGTGACATGGTGTGTACCACACTCAACATGGTCCAGAGGAAGCAAAGGAAAGAGTTGTCTCAGGAAATTAGAAAGAAAATTATAGATAAGCATGTTAAAGGTAAAGGTTCTGAGACCATCTCCAAACATCAACATGTGACTTCAGATGAACATATTATTCCGAAATTTAATATGGACGTGGCCGCAGGAGGAAAACTGATGAAGAACCAAAGAGATTCTATGTACAAAATGTATCACCTCAAGAAAGGAACACTGCCACTACTGTGAAACAGGAGGAGGCTCTGTTATGTTCTTGGTCTGCTTTGTTGCATCTGGCAAAAGGTGTGTAATGAACTATGTACAATAAAATCTCGAGAATATCAAGGGATTCTAGAGAGAAATGTGCTGCCCTGTGTCAGAAAGCTTAGTCTCATTTGCAGGTCATGGGTCTTACAACAGGATATATATATATACCAAAAATACACAGCTAAACACACCCAAGAATGGCTAAGAGGAAAACATTGGATTGTTCTGAAGTGGCATTCTATGAGCCCTGACCTAAATCCTATAGAGCATCTTTGGAAAGAGCAGAAACATGCCATATGGAAAAGGCACCTTTCAAACCTGAGACAATTGGAGGATTTTGCTCACAAGGAGTCAAAATATCTGCTGAGAGGTGCAGATGTCTTATTAACAGTTACAGGAATAGTTTGATTACAGTGATTGCCTCAAAAAGTTGTGCAAAAAACATTAAGTTAAAGGTACTATGGCTACAAGAACTAATCTATTAAAAGCAAGAAACACACAATAAATAAGTGGTTCTGCAGAGAAAACCCTTCACAACAGCCAACCAAGTGAACAACACACACCAGTAGGTAGGCATATCTATATCCAAGTCTACCATAAAGAGAAGACTGCATGCAAGTAAATACATAGGGTTCACTGAAGAATTAAAAGGCTAGATTGAACTTTGCTAGAAAAACAAATAAAAAGCCAGCACTGTTCTGAAGGAACATTCTTTGGACAGATAAAACCTCTAACAGAATGATGGAAAAAAAAAAAAAAACAGTGGCACTGGGGCACTTGTGACATAGGTCAGAAGCAGCTGGATGAATTCGGAGGTATTCAGAGGCATACTATGTGTTCCATAAAACCAAACTGATTTCAGCTTTTTATAATACAGATGGACAATAACCCAAAACATAAAGCCAAAGCCACCCAGGAGTTTATAAAAGCAAATAAGTGCAATGTTCTTGAATGGCCAAGTTACTCACCTGATCTTAACCCAGTCCTTCTCAAATTCAAATAGTGGGGCCCAGTGCGGTGCCGGGGGGGCATAACAAGATAACAGACCAAGTGATATTAAGTGTACTGAATAAACCCTCAAGAGACAACATAGAAAAATATTGGGGGAGAGAGACGAAGATAATGAGACCAACAAAAGTCAACCGAAAGCTAAAACGAGGAAATATGACAAAGCGCATGTAGCCATTGGCTTCACTGTAACTAAGGTGGGAGACGAAGAAAGACCGGCGTGTCTTCCGTGTCTTAAAACATTGGCAGCGGACAGCATGAAACCTAATAAATTAAGGTGACACTTAAAGACATTACACCCCAACTACGCTGATAAGCTGCTTGGGTTTATTAATCGAAAACGTGACGAGTATAGCCAGCAATCATCCCGCTTTATGAAAGCTACTTCAGAAAATCTGTGCGCTGCAAAATGGGCGTATTGTAGCCATTAGTCCTGACTTCCACAAATTGTTGTATTCATTTTTGGTTTGTAGGTTAAAGTGTTAATACATTGTGCTCCTGAATTAATGTTGCTGATGAATTTGAATTTATTATTATTTATTGATTTCATTTAATTTCATTTTTCAGTATCAAATGCCAGTCAGTTCAAAAATGTTTCTAGTTTAAATAAGGATTTCATTTGTTTGTTACAAACAAAAAAAATAAAGTTTATAAAATTATTCTTTGTCCTAATTTGATCTTTATTTCTTTCTTTTTTGTTTTCTTTATTGTTAATAAGGATACATTGTTATAAAAGAGGTGTACTTATAACAAATTTATAGACAAATGATACTACAGTGGGTGTGCGTGCGTATGTGTGTGGGGGTGTGCGCAAAATGTTTTCTTCTTTCTAGGGGAAGCTTAACAGAAAAGAATTGAGAATCTGAAACTGTCTTAACCCAATTGGGCATGCATTTCAATTGTTAAAGACAATCAGACTTCAAACAGAAATGCCTACAAACAAACAAAAACTAAAAACCGATGCTCAATATCTGTCTGCTCAAGAAGTCTCATGTACAAGCCAGTCTGAAGTTTGACTATACACACCTGAATGATTCAGAGAAGGCTTGGAAGAATGTGATCTGGGCAGATACGACTAAAGTTGAGCTTGCAGGCATCAACTCACCAGGAATGTTTAATATGATCCTAAAAACACCATCCCCAGGGTCAAATGTGGAGTTGGAAAAATTCTGCTTTGGGGCTGTTCTTTAACCACGAGAAGGGGACCATATAGGGCAGGGGTGCACACACTTTTCAGGCCCAAAAGCTACTTTTCCATTGGACAGGTTATCGAGATCTACCAGGGTTAATCGTTTTTTTTAGGCTTTTATATTGAAACCTGTTTACACATATCATGTTAGTATTGTCTAATCAGCATAGAAAAGACGGCTTCAGATTGCCATTTTCACAGAAATTGCTCTTTTATTAAACACATTACAGCAAATAGCATGACATTGGCACTTCTTTGGAAGTGCAATGGCTACTTGGCAAATCAAGCAAATGCATTTTGAATTTGACAGTGTAAAAAAGTTATTCATCCTCCCACTTTGAATTAAAGTGGCGTTTTAATTCTTTTGGGGGCAAAGTCCTACACTCATCTTGTCAGTCAAATAAAGTGCAAAAACACAAACAGAAACTATCTAATGTAGATTATTCGCGAGGCTGTGCGTCGGATTTAGGCACGGAGGCGTGGCCAAGTGCCGATTTTTGGAACGGCGAGAGAGACGGAGACGGGGCAGACTGCTCGCTTGCAGAGATTGCGATTCAGAACGAATAACATTCTGTGTGTGAATGTGTGCTCGTGTGTGTATAAGTGCTTCTGATACTGTGCTGTAAAAAAAGCACTGATCCGTCAAACGCTTTTTTTTTTTTCAAACCTGCATCTTAATCTACCCAACACCTCTGCGCGATCGACCGGTCAATCGCGATCGCTGTATTGGGCACCAGTGATATAGGGGGAATTCTTCTTGTCCTAGCCAGAACACTAAATATTGGTTGTGAATGGGTCATCCAGAATGTCAATGACACAAAAATAAATACAGCCAGGGCAACAAAATAGTGTCTTAAAAAGAAGTACATTAAAGTTGCGGAGTATCCCAGCCTGTCTCAGGACCTGATTCCTCTAGAATATCCCTGGCGAGAGATTAAACTTTGATATTTAAAGCCAAAACTTCCCATGAGATGCGGCAAACCTGGTGAACACTGTGCTTTTGCCAATAAATGTTTCTTCATCGAGTCACACTTCACACAAGCTTCATTATATTATTCATTATACGGTTTTCTGTATTTGTAAAGGGGTAACCTTACAAAATCAGCAGGTGATCAAATACCTTTTTCATCACTGTATCTTTTGTGTCATGGCACAGTGAAATGGGGCATCCATTTTGAACAAATAATTTTAGCAGATAACAGCGGTTTGAGTAAGTATCCATTATGCTTAATGAACTGTGGTGTAATCCAGGATGGTGTGAGCTCAGTAACTATGGACTTGTGTGACAACACAAAAGATCATCATTATCTAACAAACTACATTTAAATTAGTTATTTTACAAATAAGAAATATACAAATTAGAATTACTTTAAGTTAAATATCAAGTAAATTCAACTATGTACATTTAAGCTAATTAAGAACACCGACTTAAAAAGGTCAAAGGAATAAATAAAAAAAAAATCATAATTAAAAACGAATGTAATAAAACTGAATGTAGGGGAAAATGAATTGTAAGTGGGCTAGGTCAGTGCCTTAAGGTGAGCATTCAAGCTTAAACAGTGATGTTTAAGTCTGTTAATGACATTCCTTTGTCCCGTGTATACACCCTGGGACCAGTCCAGTATGGGCAAGTCAGAAGTGATTAATGTGGCTGTTGTGACTCAACTGACACAAAGCATCACACCATCCTGCTGCACAATTCCATCTTTTTTCCAGCTCAAATCTTTTCAGACAGTTTTCAATTATTCACCTTATCTAAATAAAGCCTTGTGACATTAATTATAAAATCACTGTTAGAAACACGTAATAAAAGTAGCAACAAAAGCACATTTTTATACAAGTAAAATTTAATATTTGGAAAATATACAAAAAAAAAATTATTAAATAATAATAACAACGTTTTGTTTTTGCCTATGTTATGAATATATTGTAAACAAGCGGTACCCCAAAAAAAAAGAACCACTCAAAAATGCTGAAATTAATCAGTTAGAACTATTGAATGATTAAAATGAATCAAAGGGGGAAATTGTAAAGGAAAATATGATTTTACTGTGAATGAGTGATTTATCTTAACCATTTGTGTTTGCATATAACTATGATTAACCTTCTACAGTTACTATGTCTTATGATGATATCTTATGCTGATTATATCAAGTCAAGAATGTATACGTTAACATTTACAAGGGTCAGTGCAGATGTACATTTTGTCTTCTATTTATCCGTTGCAATAAGGCCACTGAGACCGACATCCGCACCATTATCAGAGATTGGTGTTTCAATACAAGCAACTGAAGGTCTCATACAGAGCCATAACAGTGAAGCTCTCTGATAACTAGTCAGAGAGTGGGGTAGGATTTTCCTTACGCTCTCTCATTTTTTTTCGCTTTGTCTTTTATCTTATTTTAATATGAAAACTAGACTTGTATTTCCAGTAGGAACTACGGAGATGGCTTTGAATGCTGGGCCCATGAAGGGGTTAAAATTCGGAGAAAGTGAAACTAAAGCCCTGCATCTGCTTTAATAGGAGCACTGTGTGTGATCTCTGACGTGTGTGAGAGTTTGCAGCCCCCCCCCCCCCCCATCGCGCGCGCAGCCCCCACCTCCCCCGTTAGCCTCTCACGTCGGAAAAAAAGTCCGGTATTTCCTTACTTCAAACAAACGCTCATAACTCAGGAAATCGTTCACCTATCGCTTAACCAAAGACACGGTTATAACCTAGACCCTTTGGGGATTATTCTGATGTAATATGATGCAGATTGAATAAGAAATGACCGAGTTATGACGATTTAGAAACTTAGAAGATTTATCTCACAGCCGTTTATATTGAAGTCTATGGAAGCTTTTCAGGCAGTCCTGCCAAACAAACGCTCATAACTCAAAAACTAAAAATTCAATCCTCATGACACTCTGTCATGTTAGAAAGAACGAGCATCTCTATCGTTTAAGGGTAAAATGAAGTTTCTAGGTGAAAGTTTCACGATTTTACAGAGGTTTGTTTGGCGGAGAAAAAAAATCATTCCTCAGACAGAGCGGGGATGACGTCACCCGCTCTAACAGCCCCCATAGGAAATAATGGGGTGATTTTCAAAGATCGATAAAAAGTGAACGGAAAGTCCAATCTTTCTACAAATTTGGATTTTTGCAGAGATTTACCCCCAGTCTAAGTCTGTGAAGTTTCGTGGCTGTATCTGGCCGAGTTATGGCCGTCCAAAGATCGGCCCCATTCATTTCCTATGGGGATTTTTTTCTCTTAAAACTTAATTTTATTAAAAACTATAAATGTTACAAACTCCAAAAATACATAGCACAGGTCCCGTAATCATTACCTACGTAACGGTGTTCGAACCGAGTCTGTACGTCGAGCGGTTCGGGCTGAATTAATCGCAGAAAAAGGTCATAAGAAGAATAAGAATATGAGTAATAACAATAGATGGCTTTTTCAAAGCCATCTAATGAATTACGTATCGAAAAAATTAATTACGTATCCGCTTATTAACCAGCTCCCGTTGTAGTTCAAGCTAGCGGAAAGCATGAAGCGGGGGGCGTTAAAGGCCGATGTTTGGGTTTTAAAGCCAGAGAGAGTTTGCTTGGCATGAGTGAGCCCGTTTGGCGCAACAACAGCCTAAACCAGGGGTCTCAAAGTTCCGGCCCGCGGGCCACATCCGGTCCGTGATGCAGTCTTATACGGCCCCTCACGGGTTAACAAAATAAGCATTAATTGAAAAAAAATAATCAATAAAAAATCTGGCCCACAGTTTAATTTCATTATTTATGCATTATTATGTTAATTTTTATCTTAATTTGTAATGGGCGTTTGTGTCTGTGTGTTGTCTTTATTAGCGCCAGGCAATGCTGCATAAGCCCAACCCACTCGTAAGCTACACGTCTCTATGTGTAACGTGTTGTATTCAGAAACGAAGCCAAAGTCGATGAACAGTATAACAGTCACTGGTTTATTGAAAACAGCACTCAAAGCCCAGTAAACGTACTGACGGTGTAACGCCACGATGAAGATGATCGCTGACACTCAGGAAACCGAACTCTCCAGAGAGGTAATCCACAAAACACAGGCAATAGAATAGAAGGTAGTAGGGGAGCGCATTACCGAAGATCAGATGCAAACAGCCAACCCAATCGAACAGCTTAATAGAGAGATAAACAGGAAGTAGTAATCAGAACTCTGGAGAAGAACTCCGAGCTCCACCAGTGGCAGGAATGGGAATAGCAGGTACAGAAGGTAAGGTGGATGTGACACTACACTATGCATGTGCTCACCATTCCCAGAAAAAAAAAATTTGGTAGCAAAAATGTCACTTTTGAAACTCTCAAAAAATAAAAGAAAAGTTTACTTGGAAAAAAAGTACATGTGTGTGTGAAAAACTTCTCAACTGTAAAATTTAATAAATCCAAGCACAGATCCAGACTGACCGATTCCCATCTCCAGTCCATTATCAGAGTGTCCACTGCAAACTCACTTAAAGCAAATGTGGCTCATTTGTGTCAGAAGAAACACTGTCAAGTTTCTGGTAGCAAGCACTGAGCAAACACTGAATGCATTTGAATGTACAATGTACAAAATATATTTGAATTACAATATGTGTACATAGTTATTATATAAATAGTTTATTTTCCATTTTCTCACTGCTCTTTGTTGCAATTCTTTAATCTGGCCCCTCATTGAAAACACAGCCTGTTTAGTGGCCCCCAGGTAATTTGAGTTTGAGATCCCTGTCCTAAACTAAAAGAAGCTGAAAAGTTGAAAAATGTATTTAATATTTCAAGTTAAGTTTTAAAAAATTTATGCAAATGTTGTTGCAATATAGTTAATAAGACTGAAGTATGGATTTTATTTTTTTAATGTTAAGTTTTAAAGATTTGCAAATTATAAATGCACTATGACTGTAAAGTCTGTATTTTTGTTAATGCACTATGGTAAACTTTTGTATTAATATATTTACAACTATTTGTTCATAGATAAATGTTTATGTAAGAAAAAGCCAGACAGCTAAGCTTAATACTGCTCATTTTAATTTAGCGCAATCCTACATTTGCATTACATTTGGTCATTTGTTGGACGCTTTTATCCAAAGCGACTTACAGGGTGAGCACAGGGTTAATCACAACATCCCTGGAGCAATGAGGGTTAAGGGTCTTGCTCAAGGACCCACACTGGTAACTTCAGTGGACCTGAGATTTGAACCCCCAACCTTCAGATTGATAACCCAACACCCGAACCACTAAGCTACCGCTCCCTCAATCCTATTTTTTTTTGTATAAATATAAAATGATGCAAAAAGATTTGATACAGGAAGGAACCTGAAAGTATTGTTTTAAATAAATGTTTTATTTGTTTACATCATCATTTCATGTTGTCAATCACATAATTTAAACAAAATTTATAGACCATTTGAACTGAAAAATCGTTTCTGAATCGAAAATCGATTCTGAATCGAATTGTGACCTCAAAAATTGGAAACAAATTGAATCGCATAAAATGGACCAAGCAGAATTTTTGTTTAATGAAGGATAAAGATTCACTCATTCATTCATTCATTATCTTCCGCTTTATCCTCTATTAGGGTCCCCGTGCCCATCCAGGGGAGAACGTTGCGCGCGCTGGGCAGATACACCCAGGACAGGGCGCAAACCTATCGCTGGGCACACACTCACTCACACACACTCTACATGGGGCAATTTGGAGAATTCAATTGTCTTGATCCATGTTTTTGAACTGTGGGAGGAAACCGGAGACGGGGAGAACATGGAAACTCCACCCAGATGGGGATTCGAACTGGGAATCCCTAGCGCTGAGAGGCAAACGTGCTAACCACTAAGCCACCGTGCTGCCCAAGGATAAAGATTTGACTGATAAATAACTAGACCGGACTGACTGACATTACCTAATGAGGACAAAATTATGAGGTTACATTTTTTCCAGGTCGGAGTTTGAGAAAATGTTTTGCCAAGACACATATAACACAAATGATTAAATGTTATAAATGTTTTGCAGCATTGTTGTTTATAAATTGATTGATAAAGGTTTTATTTTTTCCTCCAGGTCGTGCACTGAAGGCGGCCTAATTATCAAATTTTACATTAAACAGGAGAAATAAGAGTTCATTAAACCCATGTTGTGCGATTTGTATAAAGAATAATTTAAGTTTGTATGATGTTGTGTTTAACTTTACCAAACAAGTCAATTTGCAGGTTCTAGCGGACAGAACTGACAGTGCAGTTTGATCCTGTAAAAAATAATTATAATAATAACCCCTGCTTGTTTTATTTTTCCATAGACAATCTTGGTGATTATTTTAATGATTATGTGTTGTGTGACCGTCTTCTACTTTGAATATGATCCACAGGCAATGAGAGGTGGACAACAGTTAATTACTTCAAGGAAAATCAACAAGATTACTTTAGTTGATAACATACCTCTTTCAGGAATCTACAGATTCCTATACTGCCTTGATTAATTTACTTGTAGGATAATAACATGTCATTTTGATCTGGAGATTTCTTTAAAAAATAAAATTAAATTAAAAAAGAATGTAGAAAGGGGGAGGCTAAAGATATATTTTTTAAGTACTGTTCTAAAGTTTTTGGTTTAAAGTACAAGATACATGGCAGCCTTAGCAGTGGCTCTAAATAAAACTACACACCTAGTAAAGTGTCGCCCATTAGTTGTGACACTACCCATGGGGTGATCGCCTTTCTCACATCTACAGCATTGACACTGTCAAGGGCAAGATACAGGAAACATTGACCCAACCTCACATTATTAACACTACTCCAGACTACACCATGGCACTGCGAATGGTTAAATCGGACTCTGGAGATGAGGAGCTAGGTAGAGAAGAAATCAGATATGCTTAATAATGCCCAAGATAACATCTTGTTTCCATTTATGAATTTTCTCTCTCATTTTTCTTATATCTCTCTCTTTTTTCCCCTCTAAGGCATTATCCCAGTAGGGGAGATAATACACTGCATGCACACGCTTTAGTATAGCATTACAAGTACACATAGGGCATCAGAAATTTATAGAATGTGACCGGAGACCTGGGGAAACGGAGAGAAGGCTAGCCACCTAGTGATGGATGGAGGTGACAACACTGCAGGCGTAAACCAAATTTTGGTTTAATGCATATTGCACATTTTCTGTTAGTACAATAAACCTCGTTTCAATCCTGAAATATTACTGTGTCCATCAGTTATTAGATATATCAAACTGAAATTGCTGTTGCAAACACCCAAATATTTAGAACTAAAAATGATTAAGATTAATAGGGGTGCCCAAACTTTTGCATATGAGTATAAAATGATGCAAAAAGATTTGATACAGGAAGGAACCTGAAAGTATTGTTTAAAATAAATGTTCTATTTGTTTACATTGTTGTTTCATTTTGTCAATCACATAATTTAAACTAAATTTAAAGACCATTTGAACTGAAAAATCGTCTCTGAATCGAAAATTGATTCTGAATGGAATTGTGACCTCGAAAATCAGAATCGAAACGAATCACCAGACATGAAGATATTGGCACCCCTAATGTCCAAACGCAGATGACTTGTTGGTATTTATACCTGCCGGTGTTGACCGTGCCAAATTTATAAAAATATATAGATGCATTTAGTAGAATCTCAGGTTACTGAATTAAGTGGACCAGAAGTGAATTTGTAAGCCTCACCAACAACCTCAGTCCTATTTTCTTGAAAAAATTGCCATAAAAAAAATATTTAAAGACTAATTAACATTATTGGTTATTAATTTCTCTAAAAATCCAAAACATCCACTTAAACTAAATTTGTTACATATGGCTGAAAAATTAAAAGCAAATATGGAGAGTTGAAAGTTACTACCGTTAATTTACCGTTTAATTGCCATCGAAGCTAATCTTGAAAGTTGAGTCGTATTTTTTAACAAGATTTAATTGGCTGAAAATATCAGCTTATCAAAAAGTAATCTCCAATCAGAGGCCGTGAATATGTTAGCCTGCTAGAAGGATTTAAAATCTGATCTAGTCTAGTTGAAGCAACAGGTTGATGTACACTTATTTTATTTTTAAATTTAACTTATTTAATACTGGGCCAAACAAAATTTTTTCTGAAGGTATAAACAGAAATATTTAAAACCTGGCAACCAATGATGCTGAAATGTGATTGGTTAAAGGATTTAATAAGAAAATGCACATCTGTCAGCAGCAACCCTGGAAATCTTCACTGCACAATACTGACTCACTGAGGGAGAGATGGGCCAGCTAGTTGGGTGCTGCATTGTCTGATGACATGTGGGAGGAGAGCTTAGCCAGTATTAATTTATGTTAAATTCATTGTAGGTACAGACTTATTCAATTTAAAGTGTTAAATTGGTAAATTGTTTTTTAATCAAATTGAATAAAGTTTATTGTTCTGTTTCTCCAATGCGTGATAAACACAAAGTCAAAACATTGTGCAATTATATCACCATCTATATACTATTGTTTAATATTTAACAGGTTCTTCTATAGCAAAAGCTAAATAAACCAACAAAATTATCTGCTAAAGCAGAACCTATATTTACTCTATAAATTTTAAGGGCAATACAAAACATTTCTTTTAAATCTGAAAAAATGCTCTGTGAAAAACAGCATAATTTTCACCCCTGTTCCCTTATATACACTTTGTTTAAATTAGTGAGTCTATATTATCACACATAAGATGTGCCTGGCAAGACCCAGAATTCTGTGAGCTCCCCTGATTAACAATAATCATTAAATGTCCATTTTCAACAAAGGGTTTACAATATTTAACGTTTCCATAAGCCATCCTTTTGCTAGTCATTAATAAAACAAATCACAAAAACAGCTAACTAGTCATAAGCTACATTGTTGTCAAAATTTTAGTTATCAATATAGAAAAAAAATCTTTCTATTAGTCATTAAATGGAAAATCCATATTTCAATGCTACAAACAATGCTATTGTGTTTAGATGCTGTCATTTATTTTCTACACTTCAGAAATACGTAAAAAAAAAAAAAAAGATCCAATATAGGAATTTAATAAAGGGTGATCCTACTGTAGAACAAAGTCTTACCAGTGACTCACGCAAAAGAGTGTCTTCTTGAACTGTAGTAGAACTCTGCAGAGAAGAGAAGAAGTAGAAATAATTCAATGCATAATGCAGCACAAAATTACTTACATAATGAAGTGCATATTCTGCAAGTACATATTGCAATTTAAACTAAGAGAATAGGGCTGCAACAACGAATCGATGAAAATTGATGATGAAAAGTTTTGGCAATTCATTTCATTATCGATTCGTTGTGTCTCATAGTCGTAACCGCTTACGTCCCCTACAGTGCTTCATCAACGCTGAAAAATAAATAATAGGAGTGTGTTCAACAGAATGAGGTGGAATCTGAGAAACAAGTTTAACAAACTTTAATAAACTCTACTAATGATACATGATCGATGTAGAAAAAAATCTTCGGCTTAAATCACTTCACGCTTCACACAACTGAAAAAACCTAACATGAAAGCTCTGCAAAAATTATTTGACCTTCACGGAGCACCACGGAGATGATACACCTGAAACGGAGACATAAAGGAGTCAATGAGGATAAGGACGAGGATGAAGGAGCTCAACAGCAGAGTGAATCACTACAATATCCTGAGTTTCTTTAGTTTTGAAGTAAATCAATTTAACAGTGCACTCACATTATGTGAACCGCCAGAGTCATTCTGTTTTTGGATGTTAACTGGATAATGACAGTGATGGAGAACGTGTGTTACTTTTTATTTTTGTTTATTAGCTTAAGCAGTGTTTAAATGTGCTTTATAAATACTTGTACACTATGGTGAAAATTAATGATTAACCTTCACGTTTTTTTTTTTTTTATTGATTTCATTTTAATTTCTGAATACAATAATTAAATAATAAAAGCTAAAATGAAATTCAATAAAATGTAATCAATTATTTGCTGGGTGGCACAGTGGCTTAGTGGTTGGCATGTCCTCTCAGCGGTAGGGAGTCCCGGTTCTGGTCCCAATCTGGGTGGAGTTCCCATATTGTCCCGATGTCCATGTGGGTTTCCTCTTACAGTCCAAAAACATGGATTCAAGTAGGGCTGCAACTAACTATTATTTTGATAGTTGATTAATCGGTCAATTATTTTTTCCATTAATCGATGAATTAAAAACCCCTATGAAATGAAAAAACAGGAATGTGTGTACCACGCCCGATTTAGGATTATCGGGGCCCCACCCTGGAGCCAGGCCCGGGGGTGGGGTTCGTCAGCGAGCGTCTGGTGGTCGAGCATTTCCCATGGTGCCCGGCCGGGCCCAGCCCGAAGGAGTTACATGGGTTCCCCATCAAATGGGCTCACCACCTGTGTGTGTGGGGGGGGGGGGTAGTAATAGGGGTTCGGTGCAGTGTGGATCGGGCAGTGGCCGAGGCGTGGGCCCGGGCATTGCGAACCGAGGATGCTGAAATTGGCTTTCGGAACTTGGAACGTCACTTCACTGGCAGGGAAGGAGCCTGAGCTTGTGCGGGAGGTTGAGAGATACTGGCTAGATATAGTCGGGCTCACCTTAATGCACAGCGTGGGTTCTGGGTCCAAGCTCCAGGAGTTGCCCATGGCGAGAGGGGTCGGGCAGGTGTGGGCTTTCTCGTGGCCCCCCGGCTTGAAGCGTGCATGTTTTCTCCGGTGGACGAGAGGGTAGCGTCCCTACGCCTTCGGGTTGGGGAACGATTCTGACTGTTGTCTGAGCTTATGCGCCAAATAGCAGTTCAGAGTACCCAGCCTTCTTGGAGTCTGTGGGGGGGTACTAGAAAGTGCTCCCCCTGGAGACTCTGTAGTCTTACTGGGGGACTTCAATGCTCACGTGGGCAATGACAGTGAGACCTGGAGAGGTGTGATTGGGAGGAACGGCCCCTCTGATCTGAACCCGAGTGGTGTTCAGTTGTTGGACTTCTGTGCAAATCACGGTTTGTCCATCACGAACACCATATTTGAGCACAAGGGTCTCCATAAGTGCACATGGCGCCAGGATGCCCTAGGCCGCAGTTCAATGATCGACTTTGTAGTTGTGTCATTGGACTTGCGGCCATGTGTCCTGGACACTCGGGTGAAGAGAGGAGCTGAGCTGTCAACTGATAACCACCTGGTGGTGAGTTGGATCAGATGGCGGGGGAAGATGCCGGTCAGACCAGGCAGACCTAAACGTATAGTGAGGGTTTGCTGGGAACGTCAGACAGATGTTCAACTCTCACCTCCGTCAGAGCTTCAAACTCATTCCGGGGGAGTTGGGGGACATTGAGTCTGAATGGGCCATGTTACATTCCACCGTTGTTGAGGCGGCAGACAGGAGCTGTGTTCGAAAGGTAGTTGGTGCCTGTCGTGGCGGTAACCCTCAAACACTGTGGTGGTCACCTCGTGTAAGGGTTGCCGTCAAGCTGAAGGAGTCCTATCAGGCCTGGTTGGCTTGTGGGACTCCAGAAGCAGCCGACCGGTACCGACAGGCCAAACGATTTGCGGCTTCGTGCGTTGCGGAAGCAAAAACCAGTCAGGCGACTGTCAGGCGACTCAGGAGGGGAAAGCAGTGTGCAACCAACACAGTATTTAGTGAAGGGGGTGCACTGTTGACTTCGACTGGGGACGCCATTAGGCAGTGAAAGGAATACTTCAAAGACCTTCTCAATCCCACCAATATGCCCTCCGGAGAGGAGGCAGAGTCAGAGGACCTGGGAGGAGGCTTGTCCATCACTGTGGCTGAAGTCACTAAGGTAGTCAGAGGGCTCCTTGGTGGAAGGGCTTCTGGGGTGGATGAGATCCGCCCGGAGTTCCTCAAAGCTCTGGATGTTGTGGGGCAGTCTTGGCTGACGCACCTATTCAACATTGCATGGTCATCGGGGGCAGTGCCTCTGGACTGGCAGACGGGGGTGGTGGTGCCTCTTTTTAAAAAGGGGGACCGGAGGGTGTGTTCCAATTACAGGGGAATTATACTCCTCAGCCTCCCCGGCAAAGTCTATGCAGGGGTACTGGAGAAGAGAGTCCGACTAATAGTTGAACCTCGGATCCAGGAGGAGCAGTGTGGTTTTCGTCCTGGTCGTGGAACACTGGACCAGCTCTTCACTCTCTCCAGGATCATCGAGGATTCATGGGAGTTTGCCCAACCAGTCTACATGTGCTTTGTGGATCTGGAGAAGGCTTTCGACTGTGTCCCTTGGGGTATTTTGTGGGAGGTGCTTCGTGGGTATGGGGTACATGTCTCCTTACTACAGGCCATTCAGTCCCTGTATTTGCGAAGCAGAAGCTTGGTTCGCATGGCCGGCAGTAGGTCGGACTTGTTTCCAGTGAGGGTTGGACTCCGTCAGGGCTGTCCTTTGTCACCGGTTCTGTTCATAATTTATATGGACAGAATTTCTAGGCGCAGCCAGGGGATGGAGGGTGTCCGGTTTGGTGATCCGAGGATCACGTCGCTGCTGTTTGCAGACGATGTGGTCCTGTTAGCATCGTCAGGCTGCGAACTTCAGCTCTTACTGGATCGGTTTGCAGCTGAGTGTGAAGCGGCCGGGATGAAAATCAGCACCTCAAAATCTGAGGCCGTGAGATTGACAGACGGATCGGCGCTGGGTCAGCAGTGATGTGGATCCTATACTGGTCTGTTGTGGTAAAGAAGGAGCTGAGCCACAAGGCAAGGCTCTCGATTTACCAGTCAATCTACGTTCCGACCCTCACCTATGGTCATGAGCTTTGGGTAATGACCGAAAGAGCAAGATCGCGAATACAAGCGGCCGAAATGGGTTTTCTCAGCAGGGTGGCTGGGCTCCCCCTTAGAGATAGGGTGAGAAGCTCGGTCATCCGGGAGAGACTCGGAGTGGAGCTGCTACTGCTCCGCATTGAAAGGAGACAGTTGAGGTGGTTCGGGCATCTGGTAAGGATGCCTCCTGGGCGCCTTCCTAGGAGGTGTTCCAGGCAAGTCCTGAGGAGGAGACCCTGGGGAAGACCCAGGACATGCTGGAGGGATTATATCTCTCAGCTGGTCTGGGAACGCCTCGGGGTTCTCCCAGTCGAACTGGTGGAGGTGGCTGGGGCGAGGGAGGTCTGGGTCTCCCTACTTCAGTTGCTGCCCCCGCGACCCGAAACCCGGACAAGCGGAAGATAATGGATGGATGGAATTAAAATGTTAAACTTTTTTTATAACATCTCTTTTTATTAAACACTTTTCAACAACATACATCCATATTGGGCTTATGTACAAAAATTAAGTGTAGACAAGGATTATATGAAAGAAAAGGAAGAAATAGTAGAATAATAACAGTAAAGACTATCAAAAGAAGCCCACCCCCTATCCTCAACCCTCAAAAGACATCAACCACTAAGACAAGACAATAAATAAATCAATACAAAAATACAAAATATTAAAATACTAAATAAAAATAAAATTGGAAATAAATGAATCAGGATTAAAAAATACAATAAAAAGAAAATTAATTAATAAAAAAAATATATAATAATAATAAAGCCCTTAATAAAAAAATAGTTATTTAGAGTGTTTTTCATTCCGGAGTTATGATACATCCCTCTATGTACCTAAGGACAGGTAACCGAGTTTTTTCAAATCTCTGCAGAGTTCCTGTCCTATATGACCATAGCTTTTCAAGTTTAATATTGCCTAGAATCTCCTGGAGCCACCGATTATGGGTAGGTGGGGAGGCAAATTTCCAATTAAAGAGAATTGCCCTTCTGGCAAGCAGAGTTACTTTGTTGCTGCCCACACGTTGCTTTGTTGCTGCAGCATGGGGGTTTGGAAGTATGCCAAACAGGGCCGTGATGGGGTTAATATCTATAGAAATTTCTAGTGCTGGATTTAATGTCATGAAAACTTCAGCCCAGAAGGCATTCAACAAAAACATGTGTAAATGGTCTGCTTGTGAGTGGCCACACCTAGGACAAGAATCCGACCTCCCTGGGAATATTCTCGACAATTTGGCATTCGTAAAATGTAATCTGTGGACCACTTTAAACTGAATCAAACAGTGTTTAGCACACATCGAGGAGGAGTGGATCCTACTCAAAATGAGCGCCCAGTGCTTGTCAGGGATGCGCACAGCTAAATCCTCCTCCCAGGTGGATTTCAGGTCTTTAGGAGAGACAGTGTCTGTTGAA
Organism: Corydoras maculifer; assembly: GCA_019802435.1. NCBI lineage: Eukaryota > Metazoa > Chordata > Actinopteri > Siluriformes > Callichthyidae > Corydoras > Corydoras maculifer. Next base: position 1,208,699 of record JAFMOD010000962.1, read on the forward strand.
CAAATCATAGTACAAATTTAGGAAACTGACTTTTGTTGGGATGATTTAAAGGATAGAATGCGGTCTAATTCGGTTTTGGGTGGGCGATTAGGAAAACAGGGGAAAAGCGAAGACACAAAGTGCCTAATTTGACAGAAACGAAATAGGTGGGAATTGGGCAAGTCATATTTGGCTATCAGCGAAGTGAAGGACAGAAAAATACCCTCTTGATACAAGTCGCTGATAGACACAATGCCGTTTTCTGTCCATTTACGGAAAACCATCGATGAAGAAAGGAATTGGTGGTTATCAGTAATAGGAGCATAAATTGAGTTATCGTGAAGACCTAAAACACTTCCTGAACTGAATCCAGATTTTTATTGAATTCTGAGGCACAGGGTTACTTGGGAACAAAGTAAGGAGTGTAAGGAATGTCGTGAAGACAATAGTTCAACTCGTGCCCAGGATGGACAGTCGACAGAAGCACCTTCAGTCCAGTAAATTATTTTATGGATATTACAGGCCCAATAGTAGTGGCAAAAATTGGGTGGGGCCAGCCCCCCCGTCTGCCCTCCTGAGCTGAAGGGAAGATCTTTTTAAACAAGCCGGTTTGTCCAAATCAAGGGTGTAAGCTTCCCGCCCAGGTTGTTAAAAAACGCTTTAGTAATTACAACAGAAATATGGAAAAAAATTTGGGTAAAATATTCATTTTTATCAAGTTAACCCGGTCAATAAGGGATAGGGGAAGAGATGCCCACCTGTTTAAATCTGACGAAACCTGATCAAGCAGTGGAGCAAAATTTTCCTCAAATAATTGTCGGTAGTTGGGGGGTGAATGTAACCCCTAGATATTTAAAATTCCTATTTGCAAAAGGAAGGAAAGGAAGACAGAGGGAGGGAAAGGGCAGGTCCATTAATTGGGAAAAGTTCACTCTTTTGAAGGTTTAGTTTGTAGCCAGATATGTTGCTAAATTTTTGAAGGATATCTAAAATATCGGGAAGGGAAGAAGCTGGATTTGAAACATAAGAGAAGGTCATCAGCATATAAGGAGATCTTATGAAGTGTGTTTTAACGTGAGATACCTTCAAAACCCTGATGATGGCATAGCCATATAACCAGAGGTTCTATAGCTAGATTAAATAGCAGGGGCGAGAGGGGACAGCCTTGACGCATTCCACGGCCCAGAGCAAATGGTGGAGGGAAAATTAAGGGAAAAATATAAATTAACATGGGATACTATGAATGATTTAAAACTATTATCTGACAGCATATAGGAGCTAAATTTCCAATGTCTTGGGTCGGTTCTCTTAGTGGGCATGGTTAGATCAATAGATATGGGGGCATGATCAGAAATAATTATAGGGTGATAGGTGGTTGAGGAAACCCCAGGAATCAGAGTGTTATCCATAAGAAAAAAATGAATCCTGGAGAAGATACGATGGACAACTGAGAAAAATTAAAAAGCCTTATTTAGGGGGTGTATTACTCTCCAAGGATCTGAAAGGCCAAGGCAGCTCCAAGATCCGTTTAGCAGATTTGGATAAAGCATATTGTTTAAAGGAGGATCGGTCCAGATGAGTCCTGTACCAGGTTGAAGTTCCCCCTGATTAGAACTCTGTGAGTATTTAAATTGGGTAGAATCAAGAATAATTTTTCAAAGAAGTCTACATCATCCCATGTGTGGGCATATAAGCAGGCCATAGTTATCGGTAAACCCTACAGATCTCCCGAAACCACGATGAAGCAACCATTAGGATCTGAAATAATGTTTGTCGTATCAAAATTAATACCCCTGCGAATAATGATGGCTGTCCCGCTCACCCGAAATCTAGAATGGAAAAGATGACCTATCCAGGGCTTTTTAATTCGGTTAACCTCTACTGTTTTAATATGGGTTTCCTGTAAAAAAAAAAATAATAAAAAATAAAAAATAAAAAATAAAAAAATCGGCACAGAGATATTTCAGATGGGCAAACACCTTACTCAGTTTGACAGCGCTATTTAGACCATTAGTATTCCAGGAGATGAGGCGTAAACTGTTATTGCTAGCGGTCATGGTTTATTATTGCATGAAAAAGGTCCATAGTCTCAGGTACAGCTCCCACAATATTTAAAAACAGAAAAAGAGGTAAAGGAACAGGATTTAAAAAAGAGCTTAAAAATAAACACTAAAAAGTAACAAATAAAAAGGAAATGAAAAATAATAATAAACTAAAAATACACAGAACACATCACGAATTTTGCAAAGCAAAAACCCACCCTCATACGGTCCACTAGGCTAATTGCCGAGGTCCTAAACACTTTAACTCTGACATGTTGTATAGTCCCCAGAACTTACACAAATAGAAAAAAAGGGAACAGTCCACTTGAACTCCCTGCGACTATCTAATAATTCATATAATAAAGACCGTTATAATATTAAATCCACTGTATGGATGTTGGTGCAATAAACAGAGGAAAGGCATGGTGTGAATAAAGCCATTAACCCGATATGGCAACTCGGACTTACGAATATCTGAAACGTTTTGTACAATTCTGAATCCAGCACGAACTATGTGTGTCGTTTTATGAGCCGTTCGGTGACGGCGATCTTAAAAAATCTTCTGCTTCGGCAAATGAGTTCAGCCGTATCTTACCACCGCTCGGCGAAGACACAAAAAGCCTGGCCTGCCGTATACAGGTGTTTAAGCACATCTCTGTACTTAGCTCGCTGCTCGAGAACCTCCGGTGCGTAGTCTTCGTAGATGGCGATGGGGTGACCACGGTACAGCAGACTACCTCTCCTGGAGCACGCCTCACGGATAATGTCCTCCTTCACTTGGAAGCGATGCAGCCTGATGATTACGGCTCGCGGCCTGTCGCCCTGCTGCGGTTTGCTAATAAGAGATTGATGCACTTGGTCTATCTCCAGTGGCGTATTGAGTATATCGCCGAATACTTCAGAGAGGAATGTGGCGAAAAAGGCAGTAGGACGCGGGCCCTCAAGGGATTCAGGTACACCAACAATACAAATATTATTGCGTCTGCTACGGGACTCCAGGTCGATCGCTTTAGCGCGTAATTTAGTGTTGGCCTCCTGAAGATCGAAGCATATCGTCTCGAGAGCCAACACGCGCTCGTCCAGCGAACTGGTGTTGGTTTCCAGCACTGTAATTTTCTGACCTTGTTCAGCTACAGTGACTGTTAATTTATCAATCTTCACTTCCAAAGCGGCAAGACTCATCCTGTGGTCAGCACATTTAGCATTCCGGTGCTCTTCTAATAACGTGGTAAGTGATTCTACGTCTACCGGTTTGCCCGGGCCACCTGGCGACTCTGGATTCAGAGCTTCCTTTTTTCCTTGTTTTGTTGACTTGGAAGCCATTGTTAAATTAAGAAAAGACCTTCCAAGCACTTTAATAAGACAGAAGTAATATTACAGATGAAAAAGAAGACAGAATCGTTGGGACTAAAAAAAAAGTATCGGAGACCATACACTACACGTCCTACTCACTAGCCGCCATCTTCCTCCAAAACGTAAAACTTGATCATTAATTACCACTATTGCGTACAAGTTGTATGTATTTAAACACTGCTTAAGGTAATTAAACGAAAATATAAAGTAACACACGTTCTCCATCAATGTTATTATCCAGTTAACAACCAAAAACATCATGAGCTATGCTATGCCGGTCTCATAGTGAGTGCACCGTTACGTTGATTTACTAAAAAACGAAAGAAACTCGGGATATTGTAGTGATTTACTCTGCTGTTGAGCTTCATCCTCATCGGTGACTCCAGAATGTTTAGTCTTAGCTGGTGCATTATCAGTGTGGTGCTGCGTGCAGGTCAATTCATTTTCGAAGAGCTTGCATGTTACACATTATTTGTGTGAAGCGTGAAGCTCCCGCAGTTTTGATTATTTAAACGGAATTTTTTTTTTAATGCGTTGGCTGTGTTTCATTTGTACGATTTATGAACTTGTTTTGCAGATTCCACCTCATTCTGTTCAACCCGCTATTTTTTTTCCAGCGTTGTTGAAGCGCTGCAGGTGACGTAATCGGTTACGACATTGCGAGTAACACGGAAATCGTGCAACCCAATGAATCGATAACGAAATTCGTTATCGACACTTTTCATAATCGATTTTATCGATTCGTTTTTGCAACCCTAGATTCAAGGTCAATTGAAGTTTCCAAATTGCCCCCAATCTATCGCTGGACACACACTGACTCACACAAACACACTTGTTTGTGTGAGTCAGTGTGTCCAGCGATAGATTGGCGCACTGTCCTGGGTGTATCTACCCAGCGTCCGAGACCCCACCCCCACAGACCTTAGAAGAGGATTAAGTGGAAGATAATGGATGGATGTATTATTTAATTATTGTAATAAATTATTTGCTTTGTTATTTAATGTTCTGTTTCTGAATAAAGATGGGGAAATATATTTTTTAAATCCGATTCATCGATTAATCGGAAAAATAATCGACTGATTAATCAATTATTAAAATAATCGTTAGTTGCAGCCCTGTAAGAGAGAGAGAGACAGAAGTGGCTCTCACTGCCCATCTGCTGATATATACTTTCTAACTATAGACTTTCTAACTGCTGCAATTATGAATCTCAAAGTGTATGAATAAAGTGTGCAGCATCTCTCCAGAGTTTTAACATCAGAGCAGCACATAGAAACTCCTATACATTAGGAGAAAAATTGAAGTCATAATACAAGCAGCTAAATATGTTACAGCCTGTCACCATCTGAAGGACGAACAGTAAAAAATCAGCAACCAACCAATCAATATCACATACAACTAAGGAAACTCTAAAACCTTAGTTTAATTTAACTAATTTAATGTTTGAATTAAGTTTTATACATGTACTACATGTAAATAACATTTCCACAGTTACATTTTGTTCTAATATTTATAGCTGTATTTTTGTTTACCAATACAATGCAAATACAGCAAAAGAAAACAAAACAAGAATAATATAGATAATAAGCAACTATAAAATGGAGGTTACCTTATATGTATAATATTAAATACAGTAAATTATAGTATAATCTTTAAAAATAAACATGTAAAATACACATACGTTAATACTTTTTCCAAACACTGGCACATCTCACAAAACCTTTTAAAAATTTACGCTACATGATACTCCACCACATCCTTATAAGCGAAAACGCATAAAACACATCGTTGAGGGTTTCAGTCGTGCACAGT
>JAFMOD010000962.1:1214442-1228318 GCA_019802435.1 Corydoras maculifer
GACGTGACATACGGACATGTCCTGGGAAATACGGACGTTAAGAGACGTTCTCTATCGTTGTTATTATCCAGTTAACAACCAAATACAGCATGAAGCTGCTTTGCCGGTCTCATAGTGTGACGTTGATTCACTTCAAAACTAAAGAACTGTTAGTTCTTTTCAGCTTCATCCTCATCGGTGACTCCAGCATGTTTAGTTTTAGGTGGTGTATCATCACCGTGGGGCTGCGTTCATGTTCGCAGAGCTCAGTTTATGTTCGCAGAGCTGCATGTTCCAAGTTCTTTGTGTGACGCGTGAAGCTCCAGCAGTTTGGATTTAAACCGGAGCTTTTTTCTGCGTTGGCTGCGTTTCATTTGTACGATTTATCAATTTGTTTTGCAGACTCCGCCTCGTTCCGTTCAACCCGCTATTATTTTCCAGCGTTATTGAAGCGCTGCAGGTGACGTAAGCGGTTACGATTGCGAGTAACACGGAAATCGCGTGACCCAACGAATCGATAATGGAAATTCAGTATTCATACTTTGAATAATCGATTTTTATCGATTCGTTGTTGCAGCCCTACTTCTTTGGCAGTTTTCACCTCGGCTCCGCCACATTCTGTTCAACCTGCTCTTTTTTTTTTTTTTTTTTTTTTTTAAGCACTGCAGGTGATGTAAGTGGTTACAACATTGCGAGTAATGCGTAAATCACACACACACAAATGCCCACTGTGCTGCAACCTAGAAGTTAAAATGTTGTGATTCACTGTGTCAAAGGCTGCGGTTAGATCAACAGCAGAAGCATCACATGATTACCTGTCATTGGCCAGGAGTAAATAATTTTAAACCTTAATCATCACAGACTCTGTACTATGCAGAGTTTTAAAAACAGATTGAAAAAACTTGGAAAAAAGCTTGGAAATTGGCCATGGGAAACCATGTGAACAAAACCAGTTATCTTTAAGCAGGAGCAGCACTACAGCATATTTAAAATGCTCAAGAACAACACTACAGGACAGATTGCTGTTGATAATGATTAAAACATGCTCCCCTATACGGGGAAAAACTTTTTTAAAAAAGTGAGGAGGAAGAGGCACAGCATCACATGGGGAACACGAAGGTTTATAAGGCCCACAACAACTTCTAAGGAGCGACAGAGACACCATCTCAAATGTATAAAACACAGCCAGGCAAAGAGCAGCACCAGAGGGGTCAAAGGCGGGAGCTGTTATAAGGGCTCTTGACAACCTTATCGAGAAAAAAAAAAAAAAAGAGAATTACATATTTATGGGGAATCTTCTACATAAACTGGCTGACTGGCTAGGGCTACAACGAATCAATAAAATCGATTATGAGAAGTGTCGATATTTCGTTATCGATTCGATTTGTTCGCACTTGCGATCTCGTAACCGCTTATGTCACCTGCAGCGCTTCATCAACTCTTGGAAAAAAAAATAGCAGCTTGAACAGAACGAGGCGGCTTCTATTTAAATAATCAAAACTGCGGGAGCACTTCACACAACTAAAGAGCGTGTAACATGCAAGCTCCACCCTGATAATGCACCACCTGAAACTAAACATGTTGGAGTCACCGATGAGGATGAAGGAGCTTAATAACAGAGTAAATCACTACAATATCCCAAGTTTCTTTAGTTTTGAAGTGAATCAATGTAACGGTGCACTCACTATATGACCAGCGGAGCACGCTTCATGCTGTTTTTGGATGTTAACTGGATAATGACAGTGATGGAGAGCGTGTTTTACTTTATATTTTTGTTTAATTATCTTAAGCAGTGTTTAAATGTGCTTTATAAATACATACAACTTATACACAATGGTGGTAATTAATGATCAAGCTTCACGTTTTAATTTTTTGGTGAAATATAAGTGAAGACACTGCACTCTATGGGAGTGATGGATGGGGATTAGGTAACATATTACAATTACACAAACTTGTGTAATTCTTTTCCACACTATGCTACATATTGTGCCAGTGTGTTTGAGATTTGTGTTTAATTGCTCTTGGGGCTACTTGGATGCCTTAAACTCATACTGTAAATAAAAACAGACATTTACTGACCTGCTTAATAATTCTACAGTGTAGCCGGTTTTCTTCATAACTACTGACTTGTGATGTTGTGATTTGTAAATCGCTTTGGATAAAAGCATCTGCTAAATGATTAAATGTAAATGTAAAGAGATGAAATTTTTTTTTTTATCTGATTCATCCGTTAATCGAAAGAAAGAAAAAGAATCGACCGTTTAATCGATTATCAAAATAATCATTAGTTGCAGCCCTATGACTGGCCCTTAGAACAGAGTTGATGGTTTTAAACAACACGTGGGTTATCCATTATACTGGTTAGATGTTTCCTTTTGGCTTCTTTAACATTGTTCTGGTAAGAACACCAGCAGACTATCCATCCATTATCTTCCGCTTTATCCTCTATTAGGGTCGCGGTGGTGTTCCCCATGCCCATCCAGGGGAGAACGTTTCGGGCGCTGGGCAGATACACCCAGGACAGGGCACAAGTCGATCACTGGGCACACACTCACACTGACACACTCCATATGGGGCAATTTTGGAGAATTCAATTGACTTGATGCATGTTTTTGGACTGTGATAGGAAACCGGAGAACCTTGAGGAAACCCACGCGGACACGGGGAGAACATGGAAACTTCACCCAGATTGGGATTTGAACCGGAAATCCCTAGTGCTGAGAGACGAACGTGCTAAACACTAAGCCACCGTGCCGCCCACCAGCAGACTGTTAAAATCATTTTACCTTATGTTTTTTTTCAAGCTTGCGTGTGCGTGTGTGTGTGTGCGTGACTGTGCGCCTGTCTGTCTGCCTGACTGTGTGTGTGTGTGTGTGTGTGTCTGTCTGTGTCTGTGTGTGTGTGTGTGTGTGTGTGTGTGTCTGTGTGTGTTTGCCTGCGCGCGTGTGTGTCTGTGTGTGTGTGGCGAAAGTCATCCAAATTAATCACTTGGCCGACATGATGCAGATAGAGACAATAAACTGAAACCGAACACAAAAGCTGCCTACGTCTTACATCATATGTAAATTTACCTCTTCTGTCTGATTCGCGGAAGCCATTTTATCCGTTGTGTTCAACTAAGTAGCAGCAGATTGAACAGTTTACTCACACCTACTGTAGGCCATATAGTAGACAACGGCAACGCTGCTACCTCTTCTTCTTCCGTTTTTTAAGCGGGTGAGTTACTAGTTCAAGCTAGTGAGTTACTGCCACTTACTGGACAGGAATATGTTTAAAAACATTTTCGCCACTATAAAGAAAAAAGGCAAAAGCATTTTTACGGATTCAAAAGCATTCCTTTTTCGAAAGTCCAGAGAAGTCATGTTATTTGTTATGTGTTTTTTTAAGTCGTCGTCACGAGATAACAAATCTTGTTTTCTTGAGATAACGACGGTGCTTATATGGCCTTTTGTGTTATATTTACGTCAATAATAAATAAATTGTAAAGCGAATAGCGGGGTTTTATTGGGACAGGGTCTCACCTGCCATTAGATCGGGTTTGGATACTTGGGAGAAGGCGCTGTGAAGAAACCACGTCACCTAATATTTATAGATTCCTTCAGCTGCGTGTTTATAATGCTATTACTTTAAGACCTCCTCCCAAAAATGACTTTTTATTAATATTAATGAATATAAAATGTTTACAAGAAGCAATATTATTTAAATCACACGCTGTAAACCACAAATCATTTTTATATCATATGTATTATACTGTTCACGAACATGGAATTATGATATATCTTGTTTATATAAATATTTAGTTTGGATTTATTTATAATGGTTATGAATCTTTGTACATTTTGAAGTAAGGGCAATTTTGTAATAACTGTTTTTCACAGTCTTTTAATTGTCATATATACATATTACAAACTCTTCTATCATAAAAAATGCAGTTCACAATGCATTCAATTCAATGTGTTAAACTGAAAACCGGAGCATTGGCAGGATGGTTCCATCAATATATCTGACACAAGGACGTTTTCTGTTAATGGAAGACGTAATTACTGTACAGTGCATCTCTCCAGTATCCAAAACCGATCTAATGGCAGGTGGTACTCTCCAAAAAACACACGGTTATCCGCTTTATAAAAGAGCGGAGCCAAGATTTACCATAAAGCTGCCATAAAACACGTTATTTTTTATGCAACTGTTAAAGTAAATATAACCTGTTATGTTCCCATTAACTGTCAAAAGTAGGCGGTTTTGTTCCAAAAGAAATTAATGTGTTTTACTGAAAAGACAACCAAGTGTACAGGAAAAATCATCAATGGAGGGCAACCATGATTGATGAGAGAGCTCTGAATGCTCAAAGATCCTGCTTCGGTATATAACCCTTAGATGGGCTGTCCTTTTTCTGTGTATGTGCGTAAGCAGTCCCTTTGTCTTGTGAGATCTTCTACCAGAACATCTCAACATTCTCCCCCATTTGGTCCTGCTTTCTGCCCCCTTCGGCAGACGAGGAGTGGTGGACCACGCCCTCTGGCTGCGTGGTCCGGTGGGCGCCCTCTTGCTGTGTGGGTAAGCGGACATCCTCCGCCTGTGGAACGAGGGGAGCGCCCCTGGTAGACGGGCTCGGCAGCGTGCGGTCCCTTTTGGAACGGCTGGGCATCTCGCACACTGGGTGGACCAGGGCTGGCACCTCCGCTAACTGGACCTCGGCAGGCACACACACTGGAAGTGCTGTGGTAGGGGTGGCACAGGAGGGGCTGGTGTGCCCAGGCCGGCTGGCACCCACTGGCATGTGGGTGTGATGGGCGCCTACTGGCAGGCTGGCCGCGTCAGCACCTCCAGTACGCCATTCGCTATCCACCTCCGCCTCGGGATCGCCATCCTGCATACAGTACAGGTAGACCCTTACCGCCACACCCAAAGACAGAACAATAGACAAATACGGCACGGGGAAGACAGACTGGACAGGGGAGACAAGGGGATCAACCACATTCACGCCACACTGACATGCAGCGCGCGTACCAGGCGCACGCTGCGTCTTGGCTCTGCGCCGGGTCTTGCAACGGAGGAGGGGGTTTAACGAACCGGACTGGCACGTCAGTCCAGAACTCCTCAGAGTTAAGGAGGGTTCGTATAGGCAGAATATGTCCATACAGGTACGACTCGCCCATCTCGTCATCGGAGATCTCGATCAGATCGAGACCCTCCTCTGCGCAGAGCGACTCATATCCACACCTCCACATCTACTCATCATCAGAGTCGCACCACTCCGTCACCACTGAATTAGAGCCGCCTTTCCGGCTCCGGGACGGCAGGCTGCACATACCCGCACACTCGCGAACACGACGGAGGGCGACGCGAGTACGAGGGTTTACGGCCCCCGCAAAGAAAAATGTACAAAAACGCTTACCTGGGCTCTGGAGACTCCCCAACTGATTGGCACGTTGTTTCTGTAACGCTCGCTTTCCTCGACCTAAAGCGGCTGCGCAGAAGAAGCACAGAGCCGTAGCGCCTTAATGCGCTGAAGGGAGCCAGGCACGCAGGTAGCAGAACCAAAGGAATTTATTTAAATGCGTAGGGACACCCAAAAACACAAGCGAACATGGGTACAAACGCGAGCAAATAAATATAACAACGTGCATGGAGGAAGGGGAACACTGGAAATAAATACATACAGACAACCGACCACGTGTACAAAGCAAACCAATGAAAAGAAAAAGTTAATTAACTTAAATGACGACCATTAACGAAATGGTAACTCAATTAAGAACAGTTTCCCTAGGCACCTGTTACACTCACATTGTTAACAAAGGTGAATTTTGGTGAATGAATCTTTGGGACCACTGCTAGATAAATTAAAGGAAAAGGTACATTTAGAAAGAATCTAAACGGAGTTACAAAAGTAATTGTAAACATGAATTTATTTTTCTATATAAAAAGTATGCCCAGCGACAGATTGGCGCCCTGTCCTGGGTGTTTCTGCCCAGCGCTGGGCAGATAGACCCAGGACAGGGCGCCAATCCATCGCTGGGCACACACTCACACAGACACACACTATATGGGGCAATTTTTGAGAATTCAATTAACTTGATCCATGTTTTTGGACTGTGGGAGGAAACCGGAGAACCCGGAGGAAACCCACGCAGACACGGGGAGAACATGGAAACTCCACCCATATGGGGATTCGAACCGGGAATCCCTAGCGCTGAGAGGCGAACGTGCTAACCACTAAGCCACCGTGCCACCATGAATGAATATATAAAAAGTAATTTTGTTAGTAATTTTGTTGTTGTTTGTTGTTCATTTTTCTTGCGAACTATAGAATGTTTGTAATTCACTAATAGTATCGGTATTTGAATACAATTCAAAATGCAGTATTATAGTCTTTAACTAGAAAATTTCATCATATTAGCATAATTACTTATCAAATATTCACTGCCTTTCAGTTATGTTTCACAGCAATTACAAAATTTGTCTAATAACCTAAAAATACACCAGTCAGACATCAACCTACATCAAACCCAGAGTCAAACCCAGATTGTTAAATATGTGATCTAAAATGATTGGTGCCTACCCATGGCTAATGCAGACATGTAATGCAATTTCAAAGTGTTACATGAAAGTTCACATAATACTAAATAGCTTTTATATTTTTTGTTTAAAGCCATGTGTCTAAATATCTTGTTTTAAATAAAAGGTTGATTTAAGAGAGGAATAACAAGCAGACCTTACACGAACAGAAGCTGTGTTCAAAACTTTATGTGGTATTATTTGTGGTTAATAGGATCAATAGCATTTTTGTTCTTCTTAAAAATTAAGCGGCAGCATAATAGTATGGTTTTCTTTATATGTAGTAAAACAAATGGTCAGCTTGTTACTTTAGACTTTGTGAAATCATTAATTGGATATCATATAAAATCTTGCAATTTTTGACTGAAATAATTAGCTTTGTAAATGTTATAAACACTACCCTGGAGAAATTTTGGATTGATTGTTTAAAAAGGTATTAAATTATTTGAAAAAGTATTAAATACATGTCTGTTTTATTATTTTTTTGCTAATATATACAAAGGTCCAGCATATGACTGAATCTGTATAACATACTGTTAAGCACATAACAAATTCTTATCTTAAATGGTAATTTTCCATTGCCAAATGAATTAAAATCATTCATTCATTATCTCCCGCTTCATCCTCTATTAGGGTCGCTGGGCAGATAGACCCAGGACAGGGCTCCAATCCATCGCTGGGCACACACTCACTCACACAGACACACCCTATATGGGGCAATTTTGAGAATTCAATTGACTTCATCCATGTTTTTGGACTGTGGAAGGAAACCGGAGAACCTGGAGGAAACCCACACAGACACGGGGAGAACATGGAAACTCCACCCTGATGGGGATTCGAACCGGGAATCCCTAGCGCTGAGAGGCGAACGTGCTAACCACTAAGCCACCGTGCCGCCGAATTAAAATCACCCACAATTAAATGCTTTGCTGTTGCCAGGGTAGAGACAAACTTATTAAATAACACTTTGGAGGGTGTAAACTGCAGAAAGTGTAAATGAATCATGTTCATGTGCAATAACGTAACAGAAATTTTGAATATCAAATCTGAGAAATTAAACCCAATAGTATTTTAAAAATATAGATTTTTGATGGCATTCCTCATTTGTGTGCATCCTGCTTACTTCCATAATACTGAAGCTTATTAGCTATAAGATTATGTTATGGTTTGATTATAACAGTCTCTGATGTACATAATGTTTAGAAATAAATGTGACAACTTAGGTTAGTATTGTAAAATGAATTTATCAGGTAATCTGATCAAACAGCAATTGGTTTTCATGTGACAAGCCAAATAGGCCTCATATGCAAATTATCATTCAGAACAAATGGAATAGTTCATTAAGCATCCAATTGATGGATTTTACAAACATGTTAATGTTTTAACAAGCTGTAGATACAAAACAGCCCCTAGGCAAAAATGGTCTCTTCTCTTCTCTTTTTGGTGAGAATTGTGCCAGGTTTGTGCTGTGTATCTGGATGGTTTGCTAGCTCAGGTGGACATGTAGACGTAGCGGACGTTGGCGCGAGTGCCCCTAATGTACCCTTAGACTACGCCACCCCTGGGGGGTATAAGCCCCCCAAATTAGTCACAATATCCTAAGTTCACCACAAGTTCGTGCAGTCAAGACAGAGACAAGGTTCTGTTTCCGATCATAGACATTTATTCTTTTTAAAATCTTTTGTTAAAAATGGTTGCAAAACACAGACACACTACAGTGGGTAGGATTAAGGGTAAAACACATCAAAATAACCAACTATTACTAACAAAATAAATCCGAAAGACGAGAGGCTTACCAGAGGGCGGACCATAACTGCGGGGTGAGTCAAAAGGAACACCCATGATATACACTGCACTGTACACCCAAGTGACACTAACATACCATACAAGTGAATGCACGGACACAGGTACCCACCACCATTGGCTTGGCCCCCCCTTCTGGTCTTCCTGATCCTGCTGAAAAAGGAAAATATAAACTTTTTAATACTCACAGCAAAAAGGGCTAGGCCCACAAAACATATCAAAATCGAAACAGAAGAAGGAAAATACACCAAGAACAAAAATCACAAACCAAAAACATAAGTAAATCAAACTCCACATGACAGAATCAAAAGAAGCAATATATTTACACAATAATAATTAAGTAATGCCCCTGCACCACCCCACTGCACAAACTCTGGTTATATTTAACCCACGCACGCTGCCGATGAAAATGGCGGGACGCGGCCCTCCCGATGGGGTGCCGCCGCAACCCAAAATGAGCAGCGACGTGAGATTAACCTATAATAACACAACGGGAGGAAACAAAACCATACAAAACACAGAACCACAGAATACCACCACAGAACTACACAGCAGAACAGCAGCCGAAGTGAAGCCCGACGATACAACTGGTTCCACGCCCAATAGAAGGAACGAGAGCACCTGGCAACCCGCAGCCCGATATTTATATTCACCAACCTGATTACCAGCTGGTCTTGGAAACAAAAAAGTCATGGGTGTGTATCCAGGACTCGGGAAGACACGAGACTGTCTAAACTACGGCGTGGCACAGATAAAACCCAAAGGAGCCACTTTTACACACCGGCCACTGAGTGAAACTCTCTCCACGAAGGACGTGAAGACACCGACCTCTGTCTTTGCGGACATTGCTCATGAGCGAGCATCGACAGCAAAACCAGTGCTGATGGCCGTGAAAAACTGCGTGAACAGCCAGAGCTTGCTCTTCCATCCATGTCAGCTCCACGAATTGAAATACTCCCGCTCACGCTGGACGACAACCCAGCGTGATGACGTAACCATTAATGCCGCACGGCTGCAACGCAATTAAAAGCACCGGAGCACCACCACATAGACACAGGACTCTCCAAGATAACCTGCTTCAAATCGTAGAATACCGAAGAGTCTTCTTTGGTCAGGAAGCCACACCACTCTTACCAGCACGACCAGTTCTACCAATACGATGGATGTAGTCTTCATATTATAGAATATAGAAAAGAAAATCCATTGTTACAATCATGTTTTCAAATTGTTTACCACAGTCTTCGAAAATGTAGACAGTTGTATGCATCATATTAAAACTAGTTTAACTGCTTAAAAATGACCAACATTTACAATTACTAAATTCTAAAGTCATAATTAAATATCTTAAATGGAACAAATAAAATTAAGAAATTACTTACCACTCACATCAGAAAAGGTAGTTTCCAAAACTTTATTAAATCTTACAAAATATTTGCAGCTAATTTGATACTTGAAAAAATTGGAATACACATAGCAAGGAACATCCTACTTTACAACCCCCAACTCCAGGTTTTGTGGCGCGAGCTCTAATTTAACTGCCCGAAACAAATAAGTTTATGTAGTCTCATCAGGACATGGTTCCAGTAACCCAAGTTCTTATTCTGCTTGTCTTCATCAAACTGTTTGCAGGCTTTATGTGCATCATCTTAAAAAGAAGCCTTCTTCTGGAACAACAGTTGATCCTCTACCTCTTTAACTTTTGCATGAACGCTGGCAGCACTCATCCATCTACATTCCAAAGCAAACTTATGGATATAACACTGAGCATGTGCATTAAGTGGAACCCATACTGGTAAACCAATGTTTGGTCTTGGACAAATGTATTGTTGGTGTTAGACCAATGGTGGGTTCTCTGACATAGCACACTTTGTTCGATGGCAATATTTGTCGAGTGGGTTGGTACCTTGTTGTGGTTGTCACTGTCCACTCCACAATGAAGTACTGTTGTTCCATTTGTATTTTTCACCTGGTCTCTGCTCAGTGAAAAAAACTGCATGCTGATCCAACTGTATTCCACAGCATGTGCCATGTTTTATATCCTCTTTTGTTTTATTTGCTTTAAGGGGGCGGCATTCACATTAGGACGTGCATTGGAAAGCTGTGTTTTTGGCTCAAGGTTTCCTTAATGATGGTGATCAGGTGTGGTTATATTTACATTTACATTTATTCACTTAGCAGACGCTTTTATCTAAAGCGACTTACAAATGAGAACATTACAAATCAGAAGTTATGCAAAAAAAACAACTACACTGTAAAATTATCATACCTGATTGTAATTTGATGATAACATGATCAGAGAGTTTAAGGTGGGGGTCTATTGTGAAAACAAGGTTCCGGACCGAATCAGTTGGCGAGATTGTGGAGCCGTCAATTTGGAAGGTCAGGTCGTGATGGATTGAGGGTTTAGCTGATAATGAAAAGCTCTGTTTTTTCTAAATTTAATGGTGGCTTAGTGGTTAGCACGTTCGCCTCTCAGCGCTAGGGATTCCCGGTTCGAATCCCCATATGGGTGGAGTTTCCATGTTCTCCCCATGTCCACGTGGGTTTCCTCAAGTCGATTGAGCTCTCCAAATTGCCCCATATTGAGTGTGTATGTGTCTGTGTGAGTGAGTGTGTGCCCAGTTAGAGATCTCCCCATTCCATGACACTTTGAAGGTTCTTCCTGTGAGATAGGATCGAAACCATTCAAGTGTCGTATCAGAAAAGCCTAATTCAGATAGAGTGGACAGTAGAATCTGATGATTTACTGTATCAAAAGCTGCAGAAAGGTCTAGCAGAATGAGGACAGAGGATTGAGGTTTAGCTTTGGCAAATTTAAGTGAGTCAATCACAGAGAGCAATGCTGTCTTCGTGGAGTGACCACATCTAAAACCGGACTGATTGGGATCAAGGAGATTTTTCTGATTAAGAAATTTGAAGACCTGTGTGGATACCACCCGTTCAAGTGTTTTAGACAGGAAAGGTAAAACAGAAACCGTTCGGTAGCTCTCGACCAAATTTGGGTTGAGCGTCAGCTTTTTAAGTAGGGGTTTGACTATGGCCTGTTTGAAACAATTTGGAAAAGTACCAGACGTGAGAGAGGAGTTAATGATGTGTGTGAGTGCTGGTGTGATTGAAGAAGGTGGGATGGGATCAAGGGGGCAAGTAGTTGGGGTACTGGTAAGAAGAATTTTGCAGATGTCAGATTCTGCGACAAGGGAGAAGGAAGAGAGGGTTGGATGGCTGGATGTGTGAGATGTAGTGTTGTGGAAATGGTGAGTATGAAAGTTTGCTGATGCCCTCAATCTTTTCTGTAAAAAAGGTTGCAAAGACATCAGCTGACAGAGAGGTGTTTGGAGGGGGCGAGGGAGGAGTTAGTAGTGAGTTGAAGGTACTGAATAAGGTGCGGGCATCTGAGATGCATGTTACCTTGGACTGGAAGAACAAGGATTTAGCAGCAGTCACATCCTTCGAGAAAATGGCAAGTGAGGACTGGTATGTTTCTAAACCTGGACAGACCAGACTTACGCCATTTTCTTTCTGCAGATCAAAGAGAAGTGCGTTGCTTCCGAAGCGTCTCTGTGAGCCAGGGACTGGACAGGGAACTGAGTGTTTTCCTGGTGGATTTTGGACAGACCCAGTCAAGACATGAAGCCAAAGTTGATGCAGTGTTAGTGTCAAGGGTTAAGAAGTTACTGATGCTAGGAAGGGCATCTGTAACCAAGTCCTCAAAGAGTGTTAGAGAGAGCACTAAGATTGTGACGTACCTGAGATGTTTTACTGATGATCAGGGGAGGTGGTGAAAGAGAAACAGAGAACTGTATGAAAAAGTGGTCTGATTCATGAAGTGGAGTGATATGTATGTCTGAAGAGAAACATGAGCGCGTCATGATGAGGTCGAGCTGGTTGCCAGCCCGGTCTAAGATGCACAACAGATGCGCAGATCTAAGATGCACAACAGGTTAATCAAAGCTACAGCAGTTACTTCCTACACAAACGCCTGACTTGTTCTGAGGTTTTTAGTGAAAACTGCCGACTTTTAAGTGTTTACCACCACGCCCCCTCCGGAACAATCACACGTTCAACGCAAGGTGCAAATAGGCAGCAGACCGAAACTAGGACTGAAACCAGTTCTTCTATATAGTTATATTCTAACTAACCGACAGTAGTTTTAATATCCAACAACAAAAACACCCAAAAAGACTATTCAATTAACAACGATTAGGATAAAATATTGGTATTACCGTGACTCTAGGGGTGCCGACGCGCAGATCTACGATGCACAACAGGTTATTCAAAGCTACAGCAGTTACTTCCTACACAAATGCCTGACTTGTTCTGATGTGGTTATATTTTACTCAATAATGAAAAACATTCAAATTTATCTATTAGAATTAGCAAATGCTTTTATTTATGGTAAACATTACATCACTTCCAGTTCAAATGTTATGAAGCCTTTATTTTCATTCTACAGCAAAATTGAGCAGCAATTGATGGATTTTACAAACATGTAAATGTTTTAACAAGCTGTAGAAAACAAAACCACCCCTAGGCAAAAATGGTCTCTTCTCTTCTCTTTTTGGTGAGAATTGTGCCAGGTTTGTGCTGTGCATCTGGATGGTTTGCTAGCTCAGGTGGACATGTAGACACAGGACTCTCCAAGATAGCCTGCTTCAAATCGTAGAAGACAGAAGAGTCTTCTTTGGTCAGGAAGGTCATGGCCACACCACTCTTACCAGCACGACCAGTTCGGCCAATACGATGGATGTAGTCTTCATATTATAGAATATAGAAAAGAAAGTCCATTATTAAATCATGTTTTCAAATTAAAATGAATGACCAACATTTACAATTTCTAAATTCTAATTAAATATCTTAAATGGAACAAATAAAATTAAGAAATTACTGATATCTAACTAACCTCTCACATCGGAAAAGGTAGTTTCCAAAACTTTATTAAAGCCTACTAAATATTTGCAGCTAATTTGATACTTAAAGAAATTGGAATACACATAGCAAGGAACATCCTACTTTACAACCCCCAACTCCAGGTCTTGTGGCGCGAGCTCTAATTTAACTGCCCGAAACAAATAAATTTATGAAGTTTCTTCAGGACATGGTTCCAGTAACCCAAGTTCTTATTCTGCTTGTCTTCATCAAACTGGTTGCGGGCTTTATGTACATCATCTTAACAACAGTTGATCCTCTACCTCTTTAACTTTTGCAGGAACGCTGGCAGCACTCATCCATCTACATTCTAAAGCGAACTTATGGATATAACACTGAGCATGTGCATTAAGCGGAACCCATACTGGTAAACCACTGTTTGGTCTTGGACAAATGTATTGTTGGTGTTAGACCAATGGTGGGTTCTCTGACCTAGCACACTTTGTTTGTGGTTGTCACTGTCCACTCCACAATGAAGTACAGTTGTTCCATTTGTATTTTTCACCTGGTCTCTGCTCAGTGAAAAAACTGCATGCTAATCCAACTGTATTCCACAGCATGTGCCATGTTTATGTTTTATAATAATATAGTGGGGGGGGGGGGGGCGTTC
>JAFMOD010000962.1:1229152-1239152 GCA_019802435.1 Corydoras maculifer
GACGTGCACATTTGGACGTGCATTGGATAGCTGTGTTTTTGGCTCAAGGTTTCCTTTATGATAGTGATCAGGTGTGGTTCCTCTTTGTTTAGCCATGTGAGATCAGTCCGAAAGGTCATTCATCGATTGGATTTCAGTACTTCTGCTAAAGTTTTGTTTGTTTAAAACTGGAATTTCACTGATAAAGCAAATTTATACCTCGGTATGGCTAATCTTTTTATTGTTTATTTATTCATTTTTTACTAATCTCCTTTTCTTTGTTCCCAGCAGGGAAGGATTTGTCAGATGCTGTGTGTATTCTTTAGTTGGTTTGGGCAGGGCATTTTAAGGTCCTCTTACACAGTTTCAGCAAACTGCTTGGGTTAGATATATATGGTTCTACATTCACCCGTTGATAGCCAATAACTAGCTTTGTTGAAGTATTTGCTTCAAAAGTCACTTTAAATGTGTTTGTTTTTATTAGTTTATTGTGTCTCTATATTATGATGCGCCCCGTCTAAATGTCTTGATTAGTAATTTTATCAGTAATTTATCTTCCATTCTCTCCAAATCTCTACATCAATATACTCCCTTGCTGCTATTTAGTAAGGGATATGGAAATGTATTTGTGTTGATTTCCACAAATTTACCGATCTTCATTATGTTTTCAGCTTGTATTTTTTGTTGCATTCTACTAGCATTTGCCCTGATTTTAACTTTTTTGCATAATTGCATAGTCCCTGCAATTCCCATTAAGCCTTTTTGCAAAAAAGACAGTTTGCCAGGAGTTATTGCTTGTAAAGTTTCTGGGGGAGGGGGTTACCTAGGCATTGTGTGAAACATTGAATAAGCTCCATACCAATGCCTACGGAAAGGTCACACATTCTTTTGCTCCAAGTGATTCTACGTTAATGTCTGAGATCTCAGACCATAGGTGAACATGCTTACTACTAAGGTGCTTGTAGTAACAAGGACATAAGTCTTCACAAATGCTCAGCCTTGGTGGATCCAGGCCAGCCATTTAAAAGGCTCCTGAACCCACATTACAGCCTGATATTGTACTGTCTCTTCGCTATCCTGACAATATCAACTTAGCATTAATAATTGAATACAAGTTTGAAATGAAATGACCAATATCAAATGCCCAATGTTTCAAAAGCAGTTACAAGGTTAATTAAATTTTTGTGAAATATTTATAGAACTGCATTCATAGTCTTATTATGGTCAAAAAATGACATATTTGAGCGCATTCGCTTCCTAACCATTCAAATTTGCATTTATTAGAAATGATTGTGTTTATTGATGGGATGGGGTTGCTTTATGTATATAAAAAACTTTAACAGAAAATAACTCTGTTTAGAGAATCCTGATAGAACAATGTTTGTTCGGTGAGAAAACAGACAGAAATTGTTCTATCAGCATTCTCTGATTCTCTGCTGGACATCTTGAGTGGAGGTCCCCTGCTGAGGAATACCAATATAACTGTGTCTTGCCTAGTGTCAAGCATGTTGGTGGAACGATCATGGTCTGTGGCTGTATGAGTGCTGCTAGCACTGCAAAGCTGTTCATTGAGGGTCACTTGAATTCAAACTTGTACTGTAACAATTTGAAGCACAGCCAAATCCTTCGAAAACTAAGACATATGGCAGTTTTCTAACAGGATATTAACTCTAAACATACCACAAATGAATCTAAAGTTAAAGGTAATGGACTGGAAAAGTATGTCTCCAGACCAAAAAATGAGAGAACATCTCAAGTTTATTTTCTTTTTTATGGCAAGTGCTTCCGGAAAAGATGTCTAAGATGTTACTTGAAGATGCTGAACGTCCCAGCACTACGGACTGAGTTGGGAAGATCATTCCACCATTTACTAGTGGTGAATGATATGCAGTGAAATTTAGTACCTTAGATACTTTATGTAATGGAAATAGAACCATCAACTTGTCTGTCAATATAGCATGTTCCAATTGTCTTTGGGTCTACTTCAGCCCTGGGATACCCAATGACCAAGCAAAATTAACACAGGTCTCACTCTTAGCATAATACTGGGTGTATATTGTGATAAGTCAATATGTCATATTTGAATAATCCATCCATCCATCCATCCATTATCTTCCACTTGCCTGGAGTATTTGAATTAAATAACTAAATTAAAAGGCAATGGTTTTAAATAGCATTTTTAAGGTTAAACCCAGAGTGAAAATACAAACTAATACAAAATAGCTTACCCTCAATATTTTTGGCCATGTCATAGTTGATGACCATCGAAACATCCTGAATGTCAATGCCTCTTCCTGCTACATCTGTGGCTACCAAGATGTCCTTTGCTCCAGCCTTCAAGTTGGACAGTGCAAACTCTCTCTGCTCTTGTCCTTTACCACCATGCAGAGTACAAGCATTGTACTGAAAAACAGACACACGGATATGAAATTTTAGTATATTGATTTTTTTTTTAATTGGCAAATACGACAAAAAGTTAAAACTTAAAAAACTTAAGTTGTATTCTTAGCGGTTTAATATCTTAAGATTGTGGGGGCAAAACAATACAGATAATTAAAGTCTGAACAACTGCTATAAATGAAGATTATCCAAAACCATACCCCCATTTTCTCCAGAGACTTGGCCAACACATCACATCCCTTTTTCTGATTAACGAAGATAATAATAGGAGGTTCAAAACCACATGACAGGACTTCAAGAAGTTTTTTCCTATAAAGAAAAATACATTAGCAATTATGAATTCATGACCTCTGGCAACATCTGGAGTGTATAAAAGATGCAATTTACCTACAAAAGCATGCATTAATAAGCTCATGTTTGTTTACCTTTTCTCAGATTCTGACATCAAGATAACCTTTTGCTCCACTCTCTCATGTGGTTTACCTGCAGAACCAATGTAAACCACAGCTGGACGTCGAAGGTAACTCCTGGCCAATCGTTCTACAGCAGGGGGCATTGTTGCAGTAAACATAACTGTCTAAAAGAAGTTTCAACAAGTAGCATTAAAAACAGGCAGTTAGGCCAAAATAAGAGCAAAATACAAAATAAAAAACTGATTTACAGATCAGTAAGCATTGTTATGTACTTTACTCCACAGTAATATAGTTTGCATTAATTCCATTTTTAATTCTGTTGTTCAAACCTGTCTGTATTTGTGTTTGCCAGATTCAAAGTTAAGAGTCATCTTTTCTGGATCTTCTGCTTCATCTGTGTCTGGTTTCTGATTGGTAACTGGTATGTGTTCCAAAATCTTTTGCACATCTGGTTCAAAACCCATGTCTATCATCCGATCAGCCTCATCCAAGACAACATATGTGCACCTACTAAGCACCAGGTAACGATTCTCCAACACATCAATTAAACGTCCAGGAGTAGCTATCACTATCTAACAGACAAAAGAAAAAGAACACACATTTTAAATACTTTTAAATGGCAAACAAGTCATACAATCAGGAAAAATCTGATTAATTCAGTTAAAATTGGATACTACAGGATTTCACCAGAAACAAGTACATTTTACTTATACCCTACCTTGGACCTGTTTAAAGTAAAATCCCACCAAATAAAGACAATTGATCACCTCACAACCCATTCTAAGTCTGAAGCCCTGATCCTCTCTTGAGATACCACCAATAACAGCCACTGTTCGGATACCAAGTGGTTTGCCAAACTTTATTGTCTCCTCTTCAATCTGCTGTGCCAATTCACGTGTGGGGGCCAAGATTACAGCATAAGGTCCCTGATCAGAGTCCTCAATCCTGCAAAAATGTCCAAAAACAGTTGATCAACAATATATTAGCATTAGCATTAGACTTTGATCTTTTGTTTGTTGTCATGCAATAAAAATTATTTGAGCAAAAGGTATTAATATGACTCATGCAACAGTGTGGGTGCCATAAATTTGGAACAATGAAATGCAAATTCATTTGTTAGTTAAGGTTTAGGTCATTTTGTTTTTTAGCATGTAGCCTTTCAAGAAGTCCCCCAAGTCTGAAGTTATTCAAAGCATCTGTACATGTCCTACTGATTGGTGACTGTTGCAACATTATCTTATAATCTTACTCTGTGTTATTTTACTGTATCATTGATGTTTTCCAATTATATATTTTTTATGCAAAATAAAGGTTATATGATGCAATATGCTGGTTATTTTGTATAACAATGTTGTGGTGGCATGGTGTACCCTTTATAAAAAGCAAATGTTTATCATTATTATGATATTTTTGAAAATAAATCAATTGTTCATATATTCTTCTCTAATTTTGATTTCCAGTGCATATATGCATATACAGTATATGAAGGCATATTTGAACACTGTGTGTATGTTTGTATATTTTCCATCTATAAGAACGACGACATAAATCAACTCCAATGGTTATTTTATAAGAATAAATAAACACATCAAAACCGTGAATTTTTTTTTTAACCGTGGATAAATCATTCATTTATCTTTTTCAATGAAGCTTGATAGCCAGTCATCTTTGAAACTAGTGTGAAGCAGACCAGGTTTGCAAAAATATAATGAAATTGTAAATTAATCTTAGGAAATTAAACTGTTTGAATATCGACTTAGATGTGTTTTTTCGGTTGTCTTACTCTTATATTCATCAACTATAAAAACTAGCTGCAACGGCCTTTAAAAACAATATATCATTAGAACATGAGTATTTCACCTATCAATCTTCGGAAGGGTGGTGATCCAAACCAATAAAGGAATAAGGAAAGCTGCAGTTTTTCCACTTCCAGTCTCTGCTACTCCAATTATGTCACGGTTCTGTAACCCAATAGGAATGGCCTGCCTTTGGATAGGCGTTGGGTCCTATTATATAAGCAGATAAAACAAAGAATGGAAAGAAAAACAAAACAGAAAATCTAAGAAATATTCAAATAATCACAGCTAAGTTATTCATTGTCATGCAAATATATCTCAGTAGAGCAAATAAAAAATGGTGGTGTAAGAAATAAATTTTTACCTTGTAGCCACACTTGTCAATGACTTCCAATATGTGAGGTGGTAAGTCATACTCCTTCCAAGTGCGTATTGGATTGGGGATTTTTCCTCCCTTAGTAGTAATGCTGTAGTCTTCTCTAAAGATTCTCCAGTCCCTGTCGGTCATCTCATCTAGCTTTTTCTGAGACCAGTGCCTATCATCCCAGCGTTGCTTTGCTTCCTTTTTGCGCATCTTTTTTAGACGCTGCCTGTAGTCACAACAGGAAAAACAGGTTTCTAGTAGAAGCATTTTATTTAGACCTTACTAATTCCCAGAGCATAAGACACCTACTCCTCTTGCTCCTTTTCCTCCATGGTACGTCTTTTCTCCATCAGATCACCATAGAAACGAGACTGATCTCGTTTTTGTTGCTTCAGGTCAATGCCTGCAATAAAGCCTCGGCCATATAATTGAACCTGGTGCTTCTCTTTATAGCTGAAACATACAATAACCAAATTAATTAATGAATTATTGCTGTACCTTGTTAAACCATTTATCTGTGGTGTTTACTTTTTAGAAAATATATTTTACAACACTGAAAAGTTTGACATCCAAACAGACAGATCAACAAACCCTTCAATTAATTTTTCCCATCCAGTAAAAGTAAATATTTATTTGCCCACTCCAGATAAATACAGTTCAACCATTTTACATAACAAATAAATGAATAAAAACTAATACTTCATATTTACCTTGAAAAAAGTATATGGTTTATAATGAACACATTTGTTCACAAGGATGCTAGAAACTAGAATAAATTTTTTTTGCAGTACATGGGCTCCTGCAAGTTTTAATAGGGTTCTCCCTATTTGAATTTGCCAAAGGCACAAGGGCAATTAAACAGCAGTCAATATAATGCAAAAGGGGAATTAAACGGCTGTATTCTGTGTAGTAAAAAGTGTACATTCTGCTATCCACACACCTGTGTGTAAAAAAAATTACAAAAAATTCTCTACAGATTTTTTTCTAAGACTGCATTCCAATAAATATTTATAATAAACTGATAGGAAGTGTAAGCACAGTAAATCTGTTTGCATGACAGGCAGAAGATCTATGTGAATGATTTTTGTAATGTTCTCAATAATAGCAAATTAAAAAATTATCATCATTTTATTAAAAATTTTTTTTTTTTATATTTTATATGCAATATCACCCTGGGGAATAATAAATTAATATAATAAACTATTATTATATTAATTATATTATATTAGAATAATAATTATTCTAATTATTTGAAATACATCAGATAAAAGAGTGAACAGTGAATGCATAAATTATGGGTAAGCGCAGAGGTGTTGTGGATAAAATGTGTGTCACTTATAATCAACGCAAGAGTAAAATCTGGGTGGGTGCTGGAGCCTTTTGGTCAGTGAGCTGACGACCTTCATAGCATTTATTTTTCTACAAGCGGCATTCAACTGTTTGATGATCTAGTCCTGGTCCATAAAGTATTAGGTAATCAAGTAAACAATAATGATAAAATATATGTTGGATTTTTTTGCTGTTATAGTTTTATGAAAATACATGAATAATAATAATAACACTAAAAAGATTTTCCTGAAGGAACTACAGCGAGGGCTTTAAAAGGTGAGAAGGGGTAAAAATGGTGAAAAGATGGCAAAAAAAGGCTTTTTACCATTAAAAAGTAAAATGGTGTTTTTGGTGAAAGTATATGGATTTTACAAAGATTTGTTCAGAATTAATTATTTTCTGTTCAGAATATCAACCCTATTCATTCCTATGGGGATTTGTCACTAACTCCAAAAATGCATAACACGTGTCCCATCATTACCAACATAATGTTTGAACGGAGTCTGTACGTTAATATTAAAATAATATAATTAAAATATTAAATATTAAAATATATAATATAATATTAAAACTGGGCACGGTGGCTTAGTGGTTAGCACATTTCCTCCGGGTTCTCCGGTTTCCTCCCACAGTCCAAAAACATGGATCAAGTCAATTGAATTTTCAAAATTGCCCCGTATAGAGTGTGTCTGTGTGAGTGAATGTGTGCCCAGCGATGGATTGGCGCCCTGTCCTGGGTCTATCTGCCCAGCGCCCGAGACGTTCTTCTCTGGATGGGCATGGGGAACCCTACCGCGACCCTAATAGAGGATAAAGCGGGAGATAATGAATGAATGAATATTAAAACTGCTATTTACCCTATTTTTTTACCCCTATATACCCCTAATTTACATTTAACACAAGGAATCATGTTTTAGTTTAGTATAAATTAGGATAAGTGTACCTACACACCTTTTAAGCCAGGGCAGGGGTGTCAGGTAAATCGCGATCGAGTTTTAAAAAAAACGCGTTTATCATGTACCAGCGCTTTTTTACAGCACAGTATCAGAAGCAATTATACACGCGCGCACACATTTTAACACACACAATGTGATTCATTTTGAATCGCGAGCAGTCTGCCCCCCACCCGTCTCTCTTGCTGGTCCGAAAACCGACACGTGGCCCCGCCTCTGTGCCTAAATCCGAAGCACTGCCTTTCTAATCATCTATATTAGATTTACATTACATTACACAGTTTTTGTTTGTGTTTTTGCACTTTAATTGACTGACAAGATGAGTGAAGGACTTTGCCCCTAAAATAATTAAAATACCAATTTCCTTTAGAGTGGGAGGATGAAAATTTTTTTCACAATGTCAAACTCAAAATGTATTTGCTTTTATTAATGTTTATGTTCTGTTTGGGAAAATGCAAGTTACAGTGATTGTTTTACATTTGTGCTGTATACTGTTTGTTTGGTCGTTTGGGTGTACTAAAATCAAGTTTTCTCCATGCTATTTGCTGGAATGTCCATCTATCCATTATCTTCCGCTTTATCCTCTATTAGGGTCACAGTGAGGTCCCCATACCCATCCAGGGAACGTTTTGGGTGCTGGGCAGATACACCCAGGACAGGGTGCCAATCTATCACTGGGCACAAACACACACACACGCTATATGGGCAATTTGGAGAACTTAATTGACCTTGATCCATGTTTTTAGACTGTGGGAGGAAACTGGAGAACCCGGAGGAAACACACGCAGATATGGGGAGAACATGGAAACTCCATCTAGATTGGGATTTGAACCAGGATTCGCTAGCGCTGAGAGGCAAACGTGCTAACCATTAAGCCACTAAGTGGCACGCCCATTTGCTGAAATGTTTTTAATAGAAGAGCAATTTCTGAGAAAATGGCAACCTGAGGCAGTCTTTTCTATGCTGATTCAACAATACTTACATGATGTGTGTAAACAGGTTTCAATATAAAAGCCTAAAAAAAAAAAGATTAACCCTGGTAGATCTCGATGACCTGTCCAGTGGAAAAGTAGATCTCGGGCCAGAAAAGTGTGGGCACGCCTGATGTACAATAATCAAATAATTTCAATTGTCTAGTTTTCTATGATCAGACATTATATTTAGTGCAAGCTATTTTTAATTTACTATTCTTTATATGTAATAAGTCGTCTGTGTCCAAGAAGTATTAAGAACTTAATACTTACATTGGGTTATAATCTATCGATGTGTCCTCGGAGGCATCCCACTCAAACACAAATTTTCTATCATTTAGGTGTCTTGTACGGCGTCGTTTCTTCATTCCACCTAAATAGCGCTCCTACAGAATTTTAAGAAGGTGGAAAAGAAAGCAAGCGATGAGCAGGGCACACACAAAGCATAATCTTTAATAAAATCAAAATGACATTTTATACAATGTTCTTTTAATTTTTAGCATCAAATGCAAAGTATAATCAAGTGTATATATTATTACCACCCATATATTAGCTTCATCTGTTTGTCTGGTAAAAGTTTGCAAATGCCATTTCACCCACTTCCCATTATCCGATTAAGCTGAAACTTTGCACAGTTGTTCATTGTCAATGACAACAAATGAATCCAAAAATTACCAATTAATTAACTATTTAGTGGTAATTGATTAATTTTGTTTTCTATGCCTTTCTCAGTATGATTACAAAATGCTAGGTAACCTTGTTAACTTATCAAATATAAATAATAAAATAGGTGCATATTCCCCACCGCTCTCAGACACATCGGCAAACCAATACAAAATTAAAATGCATGGTTTTAGAACATCATTTTAAAAAATGATAAATGATAAACCAATTACAGTACATCTTCAAATTAATCTTAAAGACATCATAACAATTCCTAAAATCCATAAAATGAAAACAAAATACAAAAAAATATATACAGTCAAGCCCGAAATTTTTCATACCCCTGGCAAATTTTGACTTAAATTTACTTTTATTTAACCAGAAATTTTATTTTTGACCGGAAACAACACGGGCATCTTCCAGGAGATAATACGATGATGTACAAAAGGCATCATTAAAGAAAAAAATATTTCTCAGCTTTTATTCACATTTGAACAAAAGGTAGCATGTCCAAAATTATTCACACCCTTTGCAATCTGTCACAGTCAATGGGAAAATCCAAGATGTTTTAAAGCATCCTAATTACCCTAATTCATTGGGAACAGCTGTTTTAATCAACTCAACAGGTGAAAAACAGCAGCTCTCTGCAGTTGGTTTGTGGACAGTCATGGCTAAGACCAAGGAGCTCACTAAGGACCTGCGGCTGTGCATTGTGGCCGCTCACAAGTCAGGAAAGGGCTATAAGCCCATATCAAAATGTTTTCAAGTTCCAGTGGCTACAGTGCAAAGTATTATTAAAAAAATTTTAAGAAGTTCCACACTGTGGAAAATCTCAGAAGATGTGGTGTGACACCAGTGCTGGCTAGGAGGATAGCGAAAGAGATGAAGAAAAATCCAAGAATCACCACCAGGGCCATTCTGGTGAATCTGGGATGTGCTTGTGGAAACACCTCAAGGCAGACAGTCCAACGAACACTGCACACTGCTGGGTTCCACAGACGCAGACCACTTCTCCAGAAAAGCCACACAAAAGCCCGCTTGACCTTTGCAAATGCTCATCTGGACAAAGACGACGACTCCTGGTCTTCTGTTTTATGGTCAGATGAACAAAAATGTAATTGTTTGGCCACAA
>JAFMOD010000964.1:0-17155 GCA_019802435.1 Corydoras maculifer
TAATCCCTAAAAATAATGTTCAGCATCCACCTAAATCTGTAAAATAAAGTTTAGCATCCACCTAAATCTGTGAAATAACATTTGGTCTCCACCCATTTAAGTAAAAATATCACGTAAGCATTTCTCTAACCCTGTGAGACAGCATTCAGCATCCACCTTCTCCAACAGCATCCATCTAACCTCATGTCCTCTAATTTTCCAAACTCACCATTTCCTCTCCACCTAATCCAGCATGTCTGCACTCAGCATCCACCCGGTCCTGTACCATTTCGTCCCACGTTACCGGCTGATGGATGCTCGCTGTGGAACGATAATTAAGTGAGGCTCCTGAGGTTCCGCTGCTGTGGAACGAAGAGAACGATGGAGGCGTGGAGTTTAGAGGTGGATGTTTTTATTACACACAAAACCGGAGGGAAGTCCTCCATCCTGCATTTGGGAATAGAAAACGGACTCGGTGCAGAAGAACCATGCGGGAGGACGTGGAACGGAGGACGGAGGCGTGGACATCGCCGCCTTGTGGATGGATGGATAAATGGATGGATGGACGGATGTGAAGTCTTTCTTTGGAACGTCGTCGTCGATCAAACGGACGGAGCCCGAGATGGAGATCGGGTCCCAGGTCAATGGTCACCCGACTTAACAGTGTGAGGATTTATTTATTTATTTATTATCGCCATAATAAAAGTCCCGCTTTGGAACTCATGGGTTCTCATGCAAGAAGCAAAATACATCAGAAGAACCAAAAATAATAGGCCACACCCCTTAA
Organism: Corydoras maculifer; assembly: GCA_019802435.1. Classification (NCBI taxonomy): domain Eukaryota; kingdom Metazoa; phylum Chordata; class Actinopteri; order Siluriformes; family Callichthyidae; genus Corydoras; species Corydoras maculifer. The sequence goes on from JAFMOD010000964.1 coordinate 767, forward strand.
TCACCGACCTCAGGTGCGTCATTAAGTCCCTCGGCCTGCGTAAATTGGGGGCGGGACATTCGAGGTGTGTCTCTGTCTCCACCTATGTCTTGTCTCACCTTGTATTAGCAGAAGGTTAATTACCTTTAATTGCCATCAGCTCCGCCCTTAACCCTCATGCTTCTCGGGTATTGTATCTGGCAACCCTGACCATACTGCCCCAACAAAACAAAAGAGGGAATGTCCATGTCTCTGTAGTTCCAAGCTGTCCCAATGGGAGGGTATGGGTGTGTCTCCTAATTAGACACAGCTACGCCATTGGTTCCTGGATGTCTGTGGACTCAGAGGTGGAGAACGTGGTGGATCATTGATGTTGAGTAAAAGTAAAATGGCTGGCTGCACAAACCTCCTGTTTGGGAACGGGCACGAATTGGGACAGCGATCACAACACAAGGAAGGTAAGGATGCCGGGTGCGCGAGCGTCGCGAGCCGAATGTGGAAGTAGGTCAGCGTGGGCTGGCACGGGTCACGTGGATCAGCGCTGGGACCGCTACAGTGTGCGCCGTGAGAGCCCTGTGCTATTATTAGGCATCCACGGGTCATTCTGCAAGAACGAGTCCCGTGAGAGGCAGCTCAGGGTTTACTGTGTGCACTGTGGGGGGTGGGGGGGGAAGGTTGAGGGGGTGGGTGTGTGGTACAACGTCTTCGTGCCTAATTAGCTGAATTTCCCTCTAAATAGGAGAACAAATCGATATATAGAACCATTTAAAAGCCAGGTTCCACCTCAGGACTGAGGTTTGGATGTTCTCGAGGTTGCCCCCATCCTCCACTTAGACCTCACTCCACTGCGGCATGAACCACATGGTCTGCAGGGATGCTGCCTCCTCAGGAGAAGATGGAGGTGCTGCCTGGCTTCACACTGCCTCGTTACCTTATGGAAAAGATATTTTAAAGGATATACATATAGGGCGGCACGGTGGCTTAGTGGTTGGCATGTTCTCCTCTCAGCGCTGGAGATTCCCAGTTTGAATCCCAATCTGGGTGGAGATTCCCTGTGCTCCCTGTGTCCATGTGGGTCTCCTCCGGGTTCTCTGGTTTCCTCCCACAGTCCAAAAACACGGATAAAGGTCGATTGAATTCTCAAAATTGCCCCAGTGTGTGTGTGTGTGTGTGTGTGTGTGTGTGTCCTGGGTGTAACTGCCTGAGACGTTCTCCCCTGGATGGGCATGGGGAACCTAGTAGAGGATAAAGCGGAAGATAATGGATGCCTTAATAAGGGCGGCATGGTGGCTTAGTGGTTTAGCATGTTCTCCTCTCAGCGCTAGGGATTCCCGGTTCGAATCCCAATCTGGTTGGAGTTTCCATGTTCTCCCCGTGTCCGCGTGGGTTTCCTCCGGTTTCTCCGGTTTTCTCCCACAGTCCAAAAACATGGATCAAGGTGCATGGAAGTCTCCAAATTGCCCCATATAGAGTGTGTCTGTGTGAGTCAGTGTGTGTCCTGTGATAGATTGCACCCCTGGGTCCTGGGTGTATCTGCCCAGCGCCCGAAACGTTCTCCCCTGGATGGGCATAGAAACCCCCCCACATAATGGATGGATGGTCATAGATATGATGCAGAGTCTGAGCCGAGCCGTCGGTTCTCTGGGATACGGCTCGTCTCCGGTTCCTCGATTCCCCGGACCTCTTGGTCCACAGCCTCCTGTTTGGATGTCTTCACTCGCAGCTCACAGGGACGTGCCAGAAAACTATAAGATCGCCAGGTTTTGGTATCCCGCCCCGGCTGGTCATGCACCGATGGCCATGCTCTGATGGAAGACCTCTCGACCCCACGGAAGACCTAATAGAACCAAGTGATGAGTCCATTTCCCAAGTAATCAGGGTCAGGGACGAGGGTCTGGTTATGACACCCCACCCCTTGAGCAATAAGGGTGCCACAAAATTTCTGTCATATGTCGGGGCCTATCCCAGCCTTCGTGTGGCAGCAAGTGAGAAAACACCACCAAACAGGTGGCCAGTCCTTTGCAGGGACGAGACGCATCTTCGGTTCCGTGTATGTCTTTAAATTGTGGAAGGGAACTCATGCAGTCGTGTGGAGAACAAACCAAATCTACACTAATAGGTACCCCTGCCACCCTTTTCTTGTACCCCCCCCCCCAAAAAAAAATCCCTCAGCAATAGAAGTCACCACCATGAGCAGTTTCCCATCATGATGGAGGTTCTCCAAACTCTAGATCCCAAAAGGTCCGTTGAGGAAAGGGCAAGCCGGTTAAAGTTTGGTATATAGGAGCAGTCCAGTGTAGCAGTCTTTAAGGAGGCGGGGACAGTGCCGCCAAGTGGGAGGAGCCTTTAGGGTGGCTTTCCAGACAGGTAGTTGATGAGCGCCGCGACGGCACAGATGTAGGTGATGACGCCAAAGACGATGGAGACGATGGACAGCCACAGAGTGTGCCGCGACGCCCGGGACGCCGCCTGCATGTCGCCCTGCGCCCAGGCTTTATTGGTCTGGAAGTGCCGGGATAGGCCCGAGAAGAGAAGAGAGAGAGGATTAAAATCAGTTACACAAACTCACGCTAAAGATAAAGACATGACGAGTTCCTCAAACTGGCGGCACAGTGGCTTAGTGGTTGGCATGTTCTCCTCTCAGCGCTGGGGATTCCCAGTTCGGATACCTATCTCGTTTCCATGTTCTCCTTGTGTCCGTGTGGGTTTCCTCCGGGTTCTCCGGTTTCCTCCCACAGTCCAAAAACATGGATCAAGGTCAATTGAGTTCTCCAAATTGCCCCATATAGAGTGTGTATGTGTGTGAGTGACTGTCCAGTGATAGATTGCACCCCTGGGTCCTGGGTGTATCTGCCCAGCGCCCAAAACATTCTCCCCCGGATGGGCATGGGGAACCTCCCCCCACGAACCTAGTAGTGGATAAAGAGGAAGATAATGGATGGAAGGAAGGAAGCTCAATTGAATTCACCAAATTGCCCCATATAGCGTGTGTGTGTGTGAGTGAGTGTGTGCCCAGTGATAGATTGGCTCCTTGGTGTATCTGCCCAGCACCCGAAACGTTCTCCCCTGGATGGGCATGGGGAACCCCCCCCCCCCACGAACCTAATAGAGGATAAAGAGGAAGATAATGAATGGAAGGATGGATGCCTTAATTAGGGCGGCATCATGGCTTAGTGTTTGGCATGTTCTCCTCTCAGTGCTGGGGATTCCCGGTTCGAATCCCAATCTGGGTGAAGTTTGCATGTTCTCCCTGTGTCCGCGTGGGTTTCCTCTGGTTTCTCTGGTTTCCTGCCACAGTCCAAAAACATGGATCAAGGTCAATTGAATTCTCCAAATTGCCCCATATAGAGTGTGTCTGTGTGAGTGAGTGTTTTTTCCCAGTGATAGATTACCCCCCTGTACTGGGTGTATCTGCCCAGCGCCCGAAACTTTCTCCCCTGGATGGGCATGGGGAACCCCCCCACCCCCCGGGACCCTAATAGAGGATGAAGCGGAAGATAATGGATGGATGGTTCCTCAAACCAGTTGTGCCATGTTTAATGTTCCTCAGCTCAGTATGTACACAGAGGAGCGACTGTGTTTTGCAGTAATGTAGGCTGATTTTCCGAAGGCGCTGCGGATGCTTCATATCGTCCTGAAGCGACGATGAATCTCATTTCCGTGGTATTAAATCTGCTGTTCCAGAGGAATGAGAGAACCCAGCGGTGTGACAGATGTTCTTTAATGGGATTGATGGCTCGCGCCACATTCTGTTACCTCCGAAATTCATAAGGGAAGAAGTTTCATGAGGTGGAAGCCAACAAATCAACACCACCTGGTTGATGGGAAGCCAAACTAGAGGAAAACGTGGAACCTTACTGGGAACCTTATGAGTAGATCACCAAGTAACGGTACTGCATTAAAGTTCTACGTGTTTTATGTGTTTTAATGTTATACGGTTTTATTTGGTTTATAAAGCATCTTTGAGGTCCTTAAAAACTCTATATGAATAAAATTTATTATTATTATTATTATTATTATTATTATTATTATTATTATACATCCATCCATTATCTTCCGCTTTATCCTCTATTGGGGTCGCGTGGAGGGGGGGGTCCCCATGCCCTTCCAGGGGAGAACATTTCAGGCGCTGGGCAGATACACGCAGGACAGGACGCCAATCTATCACTGGACACACACTCACACACACACACACACACTCTATATGGGGCAATTTGGAGAACTTAATTGACCTTGATCCATGTTTTTGGACTGTGGGAGGAAACCGGAGAACCCAGAGGAAACTCACAGGGACATGGGGAGAACATGGAAACTCCACCCACATTGGGATCCGAACTGGGAATCCCTAGCGCTGAGAGGAGAACATGCTAAACCACTAAGACCTCATTAATGTGGCCCTATATTAATATTTAATTATTGTAATCAGTTATTAGCTGAAGCGGCAGGATAGCATAGTGGTTGGAATCCCAATCTGGGTGGAGTTTGCATGTTCTTCACGTGTCCGCATGGGTTTCCACCCACAGTCCAAAAACATGGATCAAGGTCAATTGAATTCTCCCAATTCATTATTCATTCATTATCTTCCGCTTATCCTCTATTAGGGTCGCGGTGGGGTTCCCCATGCCCATCCAGGGGAGAACATCTCGGGCGCTGGGCAGATAGACCCAGGACAGGGCGCCAATCCATCGCTGGGCACACACTCACTCACTCAGACACACTCTATAGGGGGCAATTTTTTTTTTGAGAATTCAATTAACTGGAAACTCCACCCAGATGGGGATTCGAACCGGGAATCCCTAGCGCTGAGAGGCGAACGTGCTGACCACTAAGCCACCGTGCCGCCGAATTCTCCCAATTGCCCCATATAAAGTGTGGGTGTGTGTGTGTGTGTGTGTGTCCAGTGATAGATTGGCGTCCTGTCTTGGGTGTATCTGCCCAGCACCTGAAATGTTCTCCCCTGGATGGGCATGGGAAACACCCCCCCCGCCGCGACTCTAGTAGAGAATAAAGCAGAAGATAATGGATGGATGGATGGAGTGCATTGCTGATGCAAACACTGCATACATACTCACTCCCTCCCATAGGGGGCAGTGTCTTCACTCATATTTTGTCAGAAAATTAAAATGTGAAGCTTAATCAGTAATTAATTTATTAATTATCCTCATTGTGCAGAAGCTTTATGTATGTATAAAGCACGTTTAAACACGGCTTAAGCTAATTAAACGAAAATATAAAGTAACACACGTTCTCCATCGCTGTCATTATCCAGTTAACAACCAAAATAAAGACCTTCTGCAAAGGAACCCATTACCCTTCTTGCCACTAGATGACAGCTGCCCTCGCCAATTTGACCCCTGCGATTTTCAAAGCATTTGCGGTGCGAGCAAGAACCTCATCGTACCTTCTGCGACAGATAGAAGGCGGCGATGCCGAGCGGCCAGAAGCAGCAGAGCATGGAGAAGAAGGCCAGGCCGAGGTGATCCTGCGGAATCGTTAAAGGAAAGTTGCTCTCGCTTTCCGTGTCGGTGAAGTCGTCGCTGGAGGAGTCCTGACAGGAAGGCAACACAAAGTCAACCCACGTTCCCCTGTGGTTCCGTTTTCAGATGTTTACACCAGGCGTGTCCACATTTCTGACCCGAGAGCTACTTTTTCCAATGGACAGGTCATGTGATCGGACTTAATGTTAAAACCTGTTTACACTGTTTACATCATGTTATTTGTGGGAATCAGCACAGATAAGGCTCGGCTTCGGGTTGCCAGGTTCATTGAAATTGTTTACACACATCATGTTAGTGTTGGGAATTTAACATACAGTAGATAAAACTTGGCATTGGGTTGCCAGTTTCACAGATTTTGTTTACACCCATCATGATAGTGTTGGGACTCAGCATAGATAAGGCTTGGCTTCGGGTTGCCATGTTCACAGAAATTTTTTACACCCATCATGATAGTGTTGGGACTCAGCATAGATAAGACTCAGCTTCGGGTTGCCAGATATACATACATTTTTTTACACACATCATGTTATTTTTGGGGAATCAGCATAGATGAGACTCGGCTTCGGGTTGCCAGTTTCACAAAAATTGTTTAAACACATCATGTTAGTATTGGGGTATCAGCATAGATAATACTAGGCTTCAGGTTGCCAGGTTCACAGAAATTGTTTACACGAATAATGTTAGTGTTGGGGATTCAGCATAGATAAGGCTCGGCTTCGGGTTGCCAGGTTCACTGAAATTGTTTAAAAACATCATGTTAGTGTTGGGGAATTAACATACAGTAGATAAGACTTGGCTTTGGGTTGCCAGTTTCACAGAAATTGTTTACACACTTCATGAAAGTTTTGGGGTATCAGCTAGATAAGACTTAGCTTCGGGTTGCCAGTTTCGGCAACGTTTCGGAGCGCTGGGCAGATACACCCAGGACAGGGTGCCAATCCATCGCTGGGCACACACACACACACACACACACACCCACACACTCACTCACACAGACACACTCTATATGGGGCAATTTGTAGAACTCAATTGACTTGATCCATGTTTTTGGACTGTGGAAGGAAACGGGAGAACCCGGAGGAAACCCACGCCGACACGGGGAGAACATGGAAAGTCCACCCAGATTGGGATTTGAACCGGGAATCCCCAGCGCTGAGAGGAGAACGTGCTAAACCACTAAGCCACCGTGCTGCCCGCAATTAATAACTAATATTCATTCATTCATTATCTCCCGCTTTATCCTCTATCAGGGTCGTGGTGGGGTTCCCCATGTCCATCCAGGGGAGAACGTCTCAGGCGCTGGGCAGATAGACCCAGGACAGGGCGCCAATCCATCGCTGGGCACACACTCACTCACACAGACACACTCTATATGGGGCAATTTTGAGAATTCAATGAACTTGATCCATGTTTTTGGACTGTGGGAGGAAACCGGAGAACCCGGAGGAAACCCACACGGACACGGGGAGAACATGGAAACTCCACCCAGATGGGGATTCGAACCGGGAATCCCTAGTGCTGAGAGGCGAATGTGCTGACCACTAAGCCACCGTGCCATAACTAATATTAATAATAATAATTGATGGTCGTTATGGTATGTAACGGTACGCCAGTCAATTCCATTGACCCGCCCATCTTTATAAACAGAGGGGATTGAGGCATGGGGGCGTGGCCACCTATCGCCATATTGGGCGCGCCTGGTTTCACTCTCTAAGGCCCTTAAATGAAATGAAGCTCGTCTTGGTGCCTTCAGCTCATGTGACTGAATGAGGTTATACGCCGACATTCCTGCAGGCGAGTCGTGACTTTTCAGAAGGCGACGCGTTAACAGTCGCCCGTCTGTCCTGACCTCGTTCGACTTCTTCAGCTTCCGCTCCGCGCCGTGCATCATGTTACCGACAGCCTGCGATGGAGGAGACGTCTCCCAGAGGCTCCGAAATTCACACAGGAGAAAACTCATAGCCGGCGTCTCAATGAGCCGTCGAGGCGACGCCGAAATTCAGAGTCTGACGTGAGGTCGTGTGTTCAATCGCTAAAGCTAATGGCACTCAGTTCTCATGCACCACCAGGTTCATACGTATACGAGCTACTTACGATAACGCGGGAACGCTGCCTGCAAATGCCGTTCATGTTCAATTATGCGGAATTGTTTTGCACCGAAGGGCGGCACGGTGGCTTAGTGGTTTGGCACGTTCTCCTCTCAGCATTAGGGATTCCCATTTCGAATCACCATTTGGGTGTAGTTTCCATGTCCTCCCCGTGTCCGTGTGGGTTTCCTCCTGGTTCTCCGGTTTCCTCCCACAGTCTAAAAACATGGATCAAGGTCGATTGAGTTCTCCAAATTGCCCCATATAGAGTGTGTGCCCAGCGATGGATTGGCGCCCTGTCCTGGGTGTATCTGCCCAGCGCCCGAGACGTTCTCCCCTGGATGGGCATGGGGAACCCCACCGCGACCCTAATAGAGGATAAAGCGGAAGATAATGAATGAATGAATGTTTTGCACCGAAGGGTGGCATGGTGGCTTAGTGGTTTAGCATGTTCTCCTCTCAGCACTAGGGATTCCTGTTTCGAATCACCATCTGGGTGGAGTTTCCATGTCCTCCCCGTGTCCGTGTGGGTTTCCCCCTGGTTCTCCGGTTTCCTCCCACAGTCTAAAAACATGGATCAAGGTCGATTGAATTCTCCAAATTGCGTGTGTCTGTGTGAGTAAGTGTGTGCCCAGCGATGGATTGGCGCCCTGTCCTGGGTGTATCTGCCCAGCGCCCAAGACGTTCTCCCCTAGATGGGCAGGGGGATGGGCATGGGGAACCCCCCCCCACGAACCTAATAGAGAATAAAGCGGAAGATAATGGATGAATGAATATATCCATCCATTATCTTACGCTTTATTCTCTACTGGGGTTGCGGGTGGGGGGGGGGGTTTCCCCATGCCCATCCAGGGGAGAACGTTTCGGACAGGGGGGCAATCTATCACTGTAAACACACTCACTCACACACACACTCTATATGGGACAATTTGGAGAATTGTTAAATACGGGTCACATGATCACCACACGAACTGTACATGGCTGACCCCCCCCCCCCCCCCCAGGGGGATGAGTCCCCCACTGAGCCTCGGTCCTCACAAGGTTTCTTCCTTAAAATAACAACACAACAGGGTGTTTTGTCTTGCCGCTGTTGCTCCGGCTCGCTCTTTAGGGTTTTAAAGGCGTATAGCTTTGTAAAGCTGCTTTGTGATGCTGTACTGTTGTAAAAAGAACGCTATGTAAATAAATGACTTGAACTTGAACTGGAATTTAGGCTCAGCTTTATTAAACCAGCGCCGCTCCTGGTTAACAGGGCAACCAAGTCCTGGGCTCAATTCACAGGCTTTCAGTGTGGAGGCAGCATGTTCCCCTGTTCCGATGTGGGTTCCCTTTGGGAACGTCAGTGACTGTATACCTCCGACCCCCTCCTGACAGTCACGTCTGGCACATGTGATGCGCAGCGACGAATTTCAGACAATAACGCGTTATTTGCAAAATCCGGGCTGAAAGCAGAGCGCTTCCTCTATTTTAAGCGCAAACTAAACGTTCTGACCCATTTCCACGTCGTACACTGAGGCGCCCGGGCCTCCCGTTTGGAACATCAGACGGATGACCTCCCTGATCCCACAGACATCAGGATGTAACCTCCGATCTGATTACACGTTTCGAACAGCACAAAGTATGCAATTCAGTTTAGTATTGTATCGTTTTGGGGTTGGTGGCTTAGTGATTTAGCATGTTCTCCTCTCAGCACTAGGGTTTCCCGGTTCGAATCCCAATCTGGGTGGAGGTTCCATGTCCTCCCCGTGTCCGCACGGGAGGGTTTCCTCCGGGTTCTCCGGTTTCCTCCCACAGTCCAAAAAACATGGATCAAGGGCAATTGAACTCTCCAAATTGCCCCATATAGAGTGTGTGTGTGAGTGAGTGTGTGTCCAGTGATAGCTTGGCGTCCTGTCCTGGGTGTATCTGTAGCCCCCTAAAATGTTCTCCACTGGATGGGCATGGGGAACCCCCTCTGCGACCCTAGTACAGGATTAAGCAGAAAAAAATGGATGGATGGGTAGCTACCTTAATAAGGGGGCATGCTGGCTTAGTGTTTAGCATATTCTCCTCTCAGCACTCAGGATTTCTGGCCCCCCTGTCCTGGGTGTATCTGCCCAGCGCCCGAAACGTTCTCCACTAGATGGCCATGGGGAACCCACCCCCCCGCGACCCTAGTAGAGGAAGATAATGGATGGATGGATAGTTTCGGGGTGCATAGGCCATCCCTGGGGCAGTATCGTTGGGTAATAAAGTACCAAGCACCTCATAAGCACATTGTCAATGCAGTGGGTCATACACCACCAAATGGAATACCTTGTGGACGACCAAGAACTGAGACGATGGACTCCATGACCCTACCAATGCTTTTTTGGATGAGAGAAATATAATAGTGGATGATGGTATAGCTGCAAATGTATAGGAAAGCCATAAACAAAGGCATAGTCCTGCTGAAAGAAGAATGGAGGTCTAGGAAACTTCTAATGGTCCTTACAGTGTAACATTCAATGTTGCCAAAGGCCTCTTACCTCAAAGTATGGCAGCAGGTCATCCTCGTCCTCCATGCTGTAGGAGACACTGTGGACGTCTCTGCCCACCCCGAGGAGCTTCCTTTCCAGAGGAGAACCAGGCCTGATGTCCATGAACGTCGTCTCCAGATACTCTTTGCTCTGTAGGCTATGCACGTGGGTCGACTCGGCGGGTCCCCAGATGGGCGCAGGCGGGGTGTAAACGCTCTCAAGGGCACTGGGCAGCGAGCACGGGTCCAGCAGCTGCTGCCGCTGGACGTCGGCCGACGAGGAATAAGTCTTCCAGGCCAAGGAGGACGGTCTTCTCGCCTCGTCGCATCTCATCACGATAGCTCTGAAGAGCTTGCTGCCGCCTGTGGAGCGTACGGGGCTGTCGGGCAACAGCGGGTGTTCCAATTCATCCAGCTTCTCCATCGTGAGGTCGATGGCGCGAAGGTCCGGACGGTGCAGAGCGGGGCGTCTTCAGAAAATGGCGTCCATGGTCGAGCCGATACTGCAGCCGGCGTTAGGGTTCACTCCGGATGAGATGATGATGTCACATTAGCTCGCATCGCACATAACGGGCCAATCTGCTGCTCATGAATATGCTAATTCGCCGACGTGCTATACATGGGGAGGAGCGGTGGATTGGGTGCCACGGCGCTGAGTAAAGTCGTTACGGAACCTGACTCTCAGGAGCGGGTCCAGTCCGTGGGGTCCAGTCCGTGGGGTTCCTGCGGGAGGTTCGATAAAGAAATCACATTGATTTATTCGCGCCCTCCTCGGGGGTAATGTATTTTTAATGCTGGCACTTCAGGGGCAGGAAACCATCGGGAACCTATCCGCGGAGGCCGGCGTCTTTTAAAGACGCGCTTTGTGATTTTAAAGCCGTTGATGGACGTGAGCTCTCAGTTTACACAGAAACACAATTAAAAAGCCGTTAAATAAACATCCATCCATTATCCTCCGCCTCATCCTCCACTAGGGGTGCGGGGGGTGGGGGAGGGGGGGTTTCCCCATTCCCATCCAGGGGAGAACGTTTCGGGCGCTGGACAGATACACCCAGGACAGGGGGGCAATCTATCACTGGACACACACTCACTCACACAGACATACTCTATATGGGGCAATCTGCATCATTCAATTCATCTTGATCCATGTTTTTGGACTGTGGGAGGAAACCGGAGAACCCGGAGGAAACCCACTGACTCACACAGAATGGTTTAGCATGTTCTCATCTCAGCACTAAGGATTCCAGGTTGGGATGTTCCATATAGGGTGTGTTTGTGTGAGGGAGTGTTTGTCCTGTGATAGATTGCCCCCCTGCCCCCCTGCGACCCTAGTAGGAGGATAAAGTGAAAGATAATGGATGGATGCTGATCTGACTGGATTAATGGGTGGGTGGGTGGGTTGGTGGGTGGGGGGGTTTCCTCCCGCCCATCCAGGGGAGAACGTTTCAGGCGCTCGGCAGATACACCCGGGACAGGGGGGCAATCTATCACTGGACACACACTCACTCACACAAACACACTCTATATGGGGCAATTTGGAGAACTCAATTGACCTTGCTCCATGTTTTTGGACTGTGGGAGGAAACCGGAGAACGCGGAGGAAACCCACGCGGACACGGGGAGGACATTGAAACTCCACCCAGATTGGGATTCAAACTTGTAATCCCTAATGCTGAGAGGAGAACATGCTAAACCACTAAGCCAGCGTGCCGCTCTGGGTGGGTTTAACTGGTTTTAGTTATTAAAAAATGTATTAGTGTTAGTAATAATTATAATAATAACAATAATTAGTATTATTAATAAGTGTTATTTTATTTTATTGGGAATGGGGAGGGGCTTAGCGTTAGCTAATTATTTGGGGGGGGGGGTTTGGAAGAGGTCTGTTTTACAATTAGAGTACTTACAGAGTTCTGTGTGTTCTCCTCTCAGCACTAGGGATTCCTGGTTCGAATCCCCATCTGGGTGGAGTTTCCATGTTCTCCCCGTGTCCGCGTGGGTTTCCTCCGGGTTCTCCGGTTTCCACCCACAGTCCAAAAACATGGATCAAGGTCACTTGAGTTCTCCAAATTGCCCCATATAGAGTGTGTCTGTGTGTGTGTGTGTAAGTGAGTGTGTGCCCAGTGATAGATTGCCCTGTCCTGGGTGTATTTGCCCAGCGCCCGAAACGTTCTCCCCCGGATGGGCATGGGGGAACCACCACCCCCCCCCCACCGCGACCCTAATAGTAATAATTATTTACAGTGTGTATCCATGTGGGGCGGCACGGTGGCTTAGTGGTTAGCATGTTCTCCTCTCAGCACTAGGGATTCCCGGTTCGAATCCCCATCTGGGTGAAGTTTCCATGTTCTCCCCGTGTCTGCATGAGTTTCCTCCGGGTTCTCCAGTTTCCTCCCACAGTCCAAAAACATGGATCAAGTTAATTGAATTCTCAAAATTGCCCCCTATAGAGTGTGTCTGTGTGAGTGAGTGTGTGCCCAGCGATGGATTGGCGCCCTGTCCTGGGTCTATCTGCCCAGCGCCCGAAACGTTCTCCCCTGGATGGGCATGGGGAACCCCCCCCGCGACCCTAATAGAGGATAAAGATAAAGATAATGAATGAATGAATGAATGTATCCATGTGAACGGCTTTTTAATAAAAATGAACAGATGTAAATAATGGCGGTTCGACGAGGCGGTCGATGCCGATGGTTATGGCGAGGTTTAAGGGTTTGATAGAAGAACCTCAGACGCCGGAGCATCACGCCGTCGAGCTGAAAGCCTGAATTCTAAACGCAGCAGAGATCGGATTTGTAAAACAGCGGGAACCCGTCTCTGAGACACGGCGCGGCGTAACGGCACTAATTACATCAGAGACTAAACACTGTTTATAAAAGCACCACCGACTGTGACATCACTCACAGCGAGGGGCAATTTACCACTGACGAAAAAACCACAATGAAAGACATCAAACTGCAGATTAACACCACTGACAACACCTCCTACACGGTGGCTTAGTGGTTTGGCATGTTCTCCTCTCAGCGCTAGGGATTCCCGGTTCGGATCAGCATCTGGGTGGAGTTCTCCCCGTGTCCTCGTGGGTTTCCTCCGGGTTCTCCGGTTTCCTCCCACAGTCCAAAAACATGGATCAAGGTCATTTGAATTCTCCCAATTGCCCCATATAGAGTGTGTGTGTGTGTGTGTGTGTGTGTGTGTGAGTATGTGTGTGCCCAGTGATAGATTGCCCCCCCTGTCCTGAGTGTATCTGCCTAGCGCCCGAAACGTTCTCCCCTGGATGGGCATGGAGAACCCCCCCGGCGACCCTAGTAGTAGTAATGGATGGATGGATAGCCTAATGGGGGTGACATGATGGCTTAGTATTTAGCATGTTCTCCTCTCAGCGTTAGGGGTTCCCGGTTCGGATCCCGATCTGGGTAGAGTTTCCACGTTCTCTCCGTGTCCACATGGGTTTCCTCTGGGTTCTCCGGTTTCCTCCCACAGTCCAAAAACATGGATCAAGGCCAATTAAATTCTCCCAATTGCCCAATATAGAGTGTGTGTGTGTGTGATAAGTGTGTGTCCAGTGATAGATTGCCCCCCCTGTCCTGAGTGTATCTGCCCAGTGCCTGAAACATTCTCCCCTGGATGGGCATGGAGAACTTGCCCAGCGATACCAATAGAGGATTAAGCAGAACATTATGGGATGAGGCTGGATTTGGCACGGTGGCTTAGTGGTTTAGCATGTTCTCCTCTCAGCGCTAGGGGTTCTCGATTGGAATCCCCATCTGGGTGGAGTTTTCATGTTCTCCCCGTGTCCGCGTGGGTTTCCTCCGGGTTCTCTGGTTTCCTCTTACAGTCCAAAAACATGGTTCAAGGTCAATTAAGTTCTCCAGATTGCCCCATATAGAGTGTGTGTGTGTGTGTGAGTGAGTGTGTGTCCAGTGATAGATTGCCCCTTCTGTCCTCGTTCTCCCCTGGATGGGCATGGGGAAGATATCATCGACAAACCAACTGACAAACCAATCAGTGACCTATCCATCACCTACCAATAAAGCTGACTATTAAATCTGTACTGATGACATCACTGACAGTGACAACGCTGACTCTAAAACCACCGATGACACTATAGGTCTATGAGGTTGCAGGACGTGGGATATTGGACGGGGGATGATGTCACACCACACTTTCGGTCCAGGGTTCCAGGGTTCTGTCATTTGGACTATTTGGACTCGCGGAAACCTAATCCCAGGCTTACAGCGCTCAGGTTTCCGAACTCGCCGAGAGGACACGCCGAGAGGACACGCCGACTCTCAGAACATCTGCCCCTGCTCTATTTGAGGCATGCGATTCGGGCGGCGAGCCATTTAATAAAGAGGCTGAGCTAGAACTCTGAGGGCAGCGCTCTTTAAAAGGGCTGGATGGGTTCCAGCGACGGGAGAGGCTCTAAAACATTCATCACCCCGGCCCCTCGCCACACTCAAGCCTTCCGCTCACTGCATCCCGACGTCTGACGCCCGGCTCTCAGCGGAGGGACGAGGGCGCCGCCGAATCCATGCTCCGCCCAAAAGAAAGTAAACGGGAACGAATGAAACATTTGGATGGCGAGGACCAGCTGGAGGAACGTATGCATTAAAGAACACAGGGCGTCATTAAAGGCAACGCCGGACCCGCCGGGTATTCCTTCAGCAGGGTCGTAAAGCATGTGATCAATAACCCTTTCCTCGTGCGCTCCACCACCCCCACCCCCACCCCCACCATCCTTAATGAAAAGCCCTGAGGCTTCTGTTTATGTTTGCACACATTCGTCACCGGGACAGGCCTAATCACCGGCTCGTTCTCCCGGCTGATGACTGCTGGTTCTCGTCTAAAGAACGATGCAGGACACGTCCCAAGCAAAGCCACAATGGTCAATACATGCATGGTGTGGAGTCTTTTTGTTATTGTAGCCTATCTGCCTCAAGGTTGGATGTTCTTTTACTCACAAAACTCAACTCAACAAAACCTGTCTGGTACCAACAACCACGTCAAAGTCACTATGTCAATAGTGACTATTGACTATGGTCAATACATGCTCGGTGCTGAGTTTTTAAGTGATTGTAGCCTATACAGTACAGTATCTATCTATAATATATCTATCTATATATCTATCTATATCTATAGTATATAGCTATATATTTATATTAAATTTGCACACAATCGTCACCGGGACAGGCCTAATCACCGGCTTGTTCTCCCGGCTGATGACTGCTGGTTCTCCTTTAAAGAACGATGCAGGACACGTCCCAAGCTAAGCCACGATGGTCAATACATACTTGGAGTTTTTAAGTGATTGTAGCCTATCCGCCTCAAGGTTGGATGTTTCTTTACTCACAAAACTCAACACAGCCTGTCTGGTACCAACAACCACGTCAAAGTCAATCATGGCATGATGCTTGTGTTTATTATGGACTGCTTGAAGGAAAATAAAAATAGTACACCAGTTAAAAGTGTCCTACCACCTGTAGGTGGCGTGCTGTATTACGAACCAAGGATTAGAGGATGACCTACTGTCTCTATTATTACATCTATAAGGTGGAGCAATGACGTGTAGGGTGGAGGTGTTTAATAGAGCACCACCTCCATGTCGGTGTGTCATCCACCACCCTAACTACACCTGGTTCTGCGTGGAATATAGCGAAAACACAAATCTTAGGGAACAACATCATAGCTCCAGCAGACTGTCATGTGCAGATATGAGGTGTTATTTGGGTGGTGTTGTTAGTTGGGTGGTGGTGGGTGGTGGTGCAAACCCTGTATCCACCCACCACCCACATCCACCTCACGGCTCCACCTTGGATGCTGCACAGTTTGTCTCTACATGCCGTAATCCATCATCAGCGCCACCATCAGGCGACCTCTGCCCATTGCTGAAGTATTCTGGGAATGATCCTCCACCCTAATGATACCTGCTTTGTGGGGGTCCTGCTCATCAGAGTACGGCGAACTTAAAAAATACATAGCGAAAAACACTGCTATTGGAACCCACAGCTCATCTCTAAATCAGAGGGTGTAGGGTGGAGGTGTTCAATAGAGCGCCACCACCATGTCTGTGAGTCATCCACCACCCTAATGATACCTGTGTGTTCTGCGTGTTCTGCGAGTTCGAGAACAGAGTAAAGAGAACACAAGTCTCAGAGAACAGCATCAGCATCAGCGTCAGCATCATGGCTCTAGCTGACTGACATGTGCAGAGACATCTGTCTGTCACCTCTAATCTCTCTCCTCCCTCCACCGCGCCCGCACCGTCCAGCTGTCCCGCTGCATTAGAGTTACCTGACCCCCCGCCCCCCCCCCCCCCCCCCCCCCCCCCCCC
>JAFMOD010000964.1:45259-56075 GCA_019802435.1 Corydoras maculifer
CCATCCACCCCCCCCCCCTCATCCACCCTCATACTTAACACTGAATCAAAGCAAAACGAGCAAATATGAAAAAGAGGACGACGGTAATCCGGTACAACGCCGCCGTGGCGCCGCGGCGTTAAATGAAATGCTCGCCGAGAAACTGCCGGAATATTAAAAAGGACCGGGAATGTTCTGGGATACGGTTCTGTGTGCCGGGATCGTTAGCTGAGGGACGGAATTCAGAAGAATGCATGACAGGGATGGGTTCTACCTCCATCCATCCATTATCTTCTACTTTATCCTCTGCTAGGGTCGGGGGGGGGGTTTCCCCATGCCCATTGGGCAGATACACCCAGTACAGGATGCCAATCTATCACTGGACACACACTCACTCACACAGACACACTCTATATGGGGCAATTTGGAGAATTCAATTGCCCTTGATTCATGTTTTTGGACTGTGGGAGGAAACCGGAGAACCTGGAGAATCCGACGTGGCCACGGGGAGAACATGCAAACTCCACCCAGGTTGGGATTCGAACCAGGAATCCCTAGTGCCAAGAGGAGAACATGCCAAACCACTAAGTGCTGTCCATGGGGAGAACATCCATCCATCCATTATCTTCAGCTTTATCCTCTATTAGGGTTGCGGGGAGGGGGGTTCCCCATGCCCATCCAGGGGAGAACGTTTCGGGCGCTGGGCAGATACACCCAGGACAGGGGGGCAATCTATTATTGGACACACACTCACTCACACACACACTCTATATGGGGCAATTTGGAGAATTCAATTGCCCTTGATTCATGTTTTTGGACTGTGGAAGGAAACCGGAGAACCCGGAGGAAACCTACGTGGCCACGGGGAGAACATGCAAACTCCACCCAGGTTGGGATTCGAACCAGGAATCCCTATTGCCAAGAGGAGAACATGCCATACAACTAAGTGCTGCCCATGGGGAGAACATCCATCCATCCATTATCTTCAGCTTTATCCTCTATTAGGGTTGCGGGGAGGGGGGTTCCCCATGCCCATCCAGGGGAGAACGTTTCGGGCGCTGGGCAGATACACCCAGGACAGGGGGGCAATCTATTACTGGACACACACTCACTAACACACACTCTCTATATGGGGCAATTTGGGGAATTCAATTGCCCTTGATCCATGTTTTTGGACTGTGGGAGGAAACCGGAGGACCCAGAGGTAACCCACGTGGACACGGGGAGAACATGGAAACTCCAGCCAGGTTGGGATCCGAACCGGGAATCCCTAGAGCTGAGAGGAGAACATGCTAAACCACTAAGCTACCGTGCCGCCCGGTTGGTTCTACCTGTTCTAATAAAAAAAGATATAACCGAAACCCCCCCCCCCCCCCCCCCCCCCCCCCCGCTGAGTCCCGCTGATGGATCTGGAGCCGAGTCGATTTTGAGATGCCTCACCTGATTCCAGGATATAAGATCTTAATAATTTCATTTAGTTTCTGCTGACAAGAGATTCGCCAGCACCAAGTATTAGAACGGTTGCTGCAACACCCCTCCCACTGCACCCCGCTCCACCCCCCCAACATTTCAAGCAAAAACGTCTCTTTTTCAGGGTTCGCGCGTTCGCATTTGCAACATTCACCACCAGAGGGCAGTACAGGCAGCACAGGCCGAAGAGCACCGAAGACCATATCTGGCTCCCCAATCTTAGCGGGACAAGGTGGACCAAAAATGTCCTCTACGGGGAATGAGTAGACGCTACCTCCCAGTGCGCGACGCCAACATAAAGAGAGGCTACGAGCGGGTTAAAGAACACACAAACGGAGTGCTGAGCAATCCCATAATAACCCTGGTTGCCGAAGTGGCCGATTACGAGGATCAGAGGCGGAACGTGAACGGCGCTCAGGCGAGGATCCGGCTCCAGGCTTCGGGGGGGGGGGGGGGTGTGTGTCTCAGGCTCCTCGGCTATGAACGTAATGAGTAGTGCGCAAAAGGAATGAAGGAGGGCTCTTAATGGAGGCAGATTAAGAGTAATTGCCACCGAGCAGTGAGAGAGAGAGAGAGAGAGAGAGAGAGAGAACGAGCGAGAGAGGCGCAACATAAACAGAGGATGTGAGATGGAAAGGACAGCGGGGCTGTCATCTGAATTCGGACTCCAGAGTCTGGACCTTTAGCTTTAGAATGGGTTCTGCACCGGGGGTGTCACATCTGCTGTAAGGGGTATTTATAAGGGGGTATTTATTAGGGAGCATTTATTAGAGGGTACTTATTACAGAGTATTTATTAGGGGCATTTATTAGGGAGTATTTATTAGAGGGTACTTATTACAGAGTATTTATTAGGGGTATTTATTAGAGGGTATTTATTATGGGGTATTTATTAGGGAGAATTCACTAGAGGGTATTTATTAGGGAGTATTTATTAGAGGTATTTCTTAGGGAGTATTTATTAGGGGGTAACCAGCGATTATAAATAAAGGAGTCGGAAGCTAGGGGGTATTTATTAGAGGGTATTTATTAGGGAGTATTGATTAGGGGATATTTATTATGGAATATTTATTAGAAGGTATTTATTAGGGGGTATATTTTAGGGAGTATTTATTTAGGGGGTATTTATTAGAGGGTTTTTATTAGAGGGTATTTATTAGAAAGTATTTTTAGGGGGTGTTTATTAGGGGGTATTCATTAGAGGGTGTTTATTAGGGAGTGTTTATTAGAGGGTATTTATTAGGGAGTACTTATTAAAAGGGTGAAAGTATCATAAAAGAAAGGAAGAATTGACATCCACAAATAATTTCAGTTACGGAGTTAGTGAAGATAGTTTCCATTAATTATCTTAAAGGGTGTTAGGGTTAATTAGGGTAGTATTAGAGTTAGGGGGTAGTGTTAAGATAATGGGTAGTGTAAAGGTTATGTTAAGGATTAGGGTTGGGCAGAATTAGAGCATTGGGTAATATTAGGGTTAGGCGTGGGTTAGAGTTAGGATTACTATTAGGGTTAGAATTAGGGTTGGGGTAGAATATGGGTTAAGGAATAATTAGGGTTGGGGAGTATTAGGATTAGGGTTAGAATTAAGGTTAATATTAGGGTTAGGGTTAGAATTTGGGTTGGTGTTAGTATTTTGGGGTTAGTTAGGGTAGTATTTTTCCCCCCTACAACAGATGTTTAATAGGGTTAGAAATGGGGAGAATTAGGGTTGCGAAAAAATTAGGGTTATAATTTGAGTTAGAGGTAGTATTAGGATTAGGGTTAAGGGAGAATTATGGTTAGAATTAGGGTTAGTATTGAGGTTACTATTGGGGTTAGTATTGGGGTTGGGGAGAATTAGAGTGAGAGGCAGTATTAGGGTTAGGGTAAAGGGAGAATTAGGGTTAGGGTTAGAATTTGGGTTGGGAAGAATTAGGGTTAGTATTAGAGGAGAACATGCCAGCCACAATGAGCCAGCGACCCTTTTTCACGCTCGTCAACGCCCCTATTTGCCCCATCTTCTTGGAGCACAGGATGATTTATTAAAGCATGCAGGGGCAGACGGGCGCTGGAGAGGCGCGAGGGGAGAGGCGCGAGGGCAGCCAGGCGAGGCCTGATTCAACGGGGGAGGGGGGAAGAACAAGCATCCCTGGATTATTCATCACTCCGGAGGGACTGGTGGAGATATTTTTACACGGCGCACACCGCCTCATCGCACCGTTTTTACGGTGGCCGACTAAGAGCTGCGCGGCGGCGCCGGCACGCGGCGGCCTATCGTTCCTGATGTAGAGGACGACGCAGATCAAAAGCGACGGGCCGAAGAGAAACGCCAGAGCGCGAGAGGATGAACCAAAACGGGATGCAGTGGAAAAAACGAGACGTCAACGACATACGATGATATAATCTCAAAACTCAATTACCCACAATGCAATTATCCCTCATTCCACTGCATGATTCGTCCGGTCTCATACTCCGGAATGAAGTGCCCCTTTGTTTTTGTATCTTAGGAAGCAGCTTCTTAGTCTCAATTGAGGACGTTGGGTCATGGGTGTCCTTCCCCAAACAGTTGTACGCATACAGGTATCCGGCACCCGAACCATGGACTCGGCCGTCCAAAAAATTTAGGATCCCTGATGCGATTAATGTTCATTTTTAACGGCGAGATGTCTGTTTGGGGTCAGGGATCAGATCTTGCCTCAAGTGGAGGAGTTTAAGGTTCTCGGTCTTGTTCTCAATTGACAGACGGATGGGGGCGGGGTCAGCGGTGATGCGGACCCTATACCGGTGTGTTGTGGTGAAAAAGGAGCCGAGCCACAAGGCAAGGCTCTTGCTTTGCCAATCACTCGACGTTCCGACCCTCACCCACGGTCAAGAGCTTTGGGGAACAACCTAAAGAACAAGATAGGGCTCTCCCCGCAGGGTGTGAGAGGGGTGAGAAGCTCGGTCATCCGGGAGAGACTGGGAGTGGAGCCTCTACTCCTCCACGTCGAAAGGAGCCAGTTGAAGTGGTTGGGGATGAATCTGGTCAGGATGCCTCCTGGGCGCCTCCCCCAGGGAAGTGTTTCAGGCAAGTCCAGCTGGGAGTAGACCCCCGGGGAAGACCCAGGACACGCTGGAGGGATTATATCTCTCAGCTGGTCTGGTCTGGGAACGTCTCGGCGTTCCCCCGGTCGAGCTGGTGGAGGTGGCTGGGGCGAGGGAGGTCTGGGTCTCCCGACTTCGGTTGCTGCCCCGAACTCCGCACAAGCGGAAGATAATGGATGGATGGATGGATAACTGTTTGGATGAAGGCCCGTCATCTGAAACGAAATTCAGCAAAAACAAAGCTTCTCATAATCCCGAAACCCCAGTGGCGGCTGGTCCATAGGGGGCGCTGGGACGCCGCCCCCCTTAAAACTGTACAGATATTAATCTGAATTAATTATGAACGGCAAAATAGTTCATGAGAAATGTATTTCTTTGTACTGTGTGTCTAATAGACCTGTTAGAATTTATTAACAGAAGCCTCTCTCAGCCTATCCCAGCTTCCACACTCAGACCTCTACAACTGATTCAGAACTCTGCAGGCCGACTCGTATTCAACCACCCAAGTGAATCATGTGACTCCACCTCTCCTCTCTCCATTGGCTCCCTGTAGCTGCTGCATTCGGTATAAGTCACTGACTCTGACCTACAGGACCATTTCTGGATCTGCCCCCCTCTGACCCCTCTTACCTTCAGCGATCCAAGGAGAGCCCAAAGTTCCATTAAAAAGCCTTTACCAGTTTATCACAGTGATGAAGCATCCCCAAATCCAAATATCCTCACATTTAATTAAGTTTTAATTGATTCTTGCTAATTAAAAGTCAAAGGTTACCAAAGATGCCCAGCGATAGATTGGCGTCCTGTCCTGGGTGTATCTGCCCAGCGCCCGAAACGTTCTCCCCTGGATGGGCATGGGGAACCCCTCCCCCTCCCCCCACGACCCTAATAGAGGATAAAGCAGAAGATAATGGATGAATGAATGAGAAATTTTTCAACAACAAGATAAAGCAGCATCGCTGCGTAGTTTCAGCAGATTCAGGCGGTCGCCCATGTCCCCATGAGGTTTTTCGACTTCAGTAATAGAAGCGATTTAAAAACAGGGTGTATTTAATGTGGCCGGTGCTCCGGCCCGGTGTCGGCTTTCTGCTGAAGATGTAATTCGGTGTAGCTTTAATTCCGAGGCTGATGTTTCGACCCGGCGACCATCGATCCTGCGCTCTGCTGGTGCAGCCTCCTGCCGCTTTGATGAATCTGTTCTGCGCAGTGTCGAGCGGCCTGCGCAGGTCTTTGATCTGTCAACATACATTTCCATTTCCATTTAGTCATTTAGCCGACGCTTTCATCCAAACGACTTACAAATGAGAACATCACAAGTCAGAAGAAAACCAGCTACACTGTAAAATCCTCAAACCTGATTGTTATATGATGATGCACCTCCCCCCTCCCCCTTTTATTTATTTATGTCCATCCATCCATTCATTATCTTCTGCTTTATCCTCTATGAGGATCGTGCGGGGGGAGGGGGGGGGGTCCCAATGCCCATCCAGGGGAGAACGTTTGGGGCGCTGGGCAGATACACCCAGGACAGGGTGCCAATCTTTCACTGGACACACACTCACTCACACACACACACTCTCTATATGGGGCAATCTGGAGAACTCAATTCACCTTGATCCATGTTTTTGGACTGTGGGAGGAAACCGGAGAACCCGGAGGAAACCCACGCGGACACGGGGAGGACATGGAAACTCCACCCAGATTGGGATTCGGGAATCCCCAGCGCTGAGAGGAGAACATGCCAAACCACTAAGCCACCGTGCCGCCCTTTATTTCTTTATGTATTTATTATTATTTCTACAACAGGTATTTGTTAAAAAAAATGCGTCTTCAGTAGTTTCTTAAAACTGATCAGTGATTCTGCCTTATGGACAGAGTGAGAATGAGCTCCTCGGTGAGGTGGAACCACCAGGGGGCGATCATCACCTGAGCGAAGTGAACGAGCCGGAGTGTATTTTGAAAAGATGAAGGTAAGGGGGGGCAGATCCAGAAATGGTTCTGTAGACCAGAGTTAGTGACTTGTACTGAATGCAGCAGCTACAGGGAGCCAATGAGAGAGGAGAGGTGGAGTCACATGATTGGAAGCTGGGAGACCAACAAGCGACGCATTACAATAATCGAGCCGGGATAGGCTGAGGGCTTGAACTAGCAGTTCTACAGCAGGGTAGAATGTTCAGTCAAGAAAGGTCTGATTATCATTATCTTTACATGTCATCGAGCGATTGGTGGATGCAGTGCTAAAATAAAATGGAGGGGGGCGCATTTATTCATTCATTATCTCCCGCTTTATCCTCTATTAGGGTCGCGGTGGGGTTCCCCATGCCCATCCAGGGGAGAACGTCTCGGGCGCTGGGCAGATAGACCCAGGACAGGGCGCCAATCCATCGCTGGACACACACTCACTCACACACACACTCTATATGGGGCAATTTGGAGAATTCAATTGACTTAATCCATGTTTTTGGACTGTGGGAGGAAACCGGAGAACCCGGAGGAAACCCACGCAGACACATGGAGAACATGGAAACTCCACCCAGATGGGGATTCGAACCTGGAATCCCTAGCGCTGAGAGGCGAACGTGCTAAAGCACTAAGCCACCGTGTCGGGGGGGGCAAACAAACAAAAATAATATTCAAAATATATATTTATTGGGCGGCACGGTGGCTTAGTGGTTTGGCATGTTCTCCTCTCAGCGCTAGGGATTCCCGGTTCGAATCCCCATCTGGGTGGAGTTTCCATCTTCTCCCCGTGTCCGCGTGGGTTTCCTCCGGGTTCTCCGGTTTGCTCCCACAGTCCAAAAACATGGATCAAGTCAAATGAATTCTCAAAAATTGCCCCATGTAGAGTGTGTTTGTTTGAGTGAGTGTGTGTCCAGCGATAGATTGACGCCCTGTCCTGGGTGTATCTGTCTTCTTTCTGATGACGAGATGGCCGATGCATTCAGCCCGTCCTGATCTCTAGCCGTCCTCCATCACCGTCCTGCTGCTGTGTTTGTAAATGGGGACGATCCTCGGGGTCCAAGCTCCTTCATCCTCTTTATTTCTTTTTAAAGCATTTTTTTGTAAAGACCAAGCTGAATGTTCTTTCATGTGGATGCTCCTCCAGTTAAGGCTGAGTCGAACTAATGAACCGCACCTGAGTTAACGAGTCGATTCGGGAATCGTCCAATCACACGATGCCTAAAGAAAATGAACCAGTCGTGACACACTACCAATAGTGACGCACTGGAACGGGTGTGTAGGTGGAAAGACCTAAAATAATCAGAAATCAGCCTCAGATCACATGCTTGCCAAAAGTTGGTGCGCCCACATACACACTCATTAGAGCAGCGCCCCACGCAGGAAGTGTGCACAATGGGAGCGATTATTTTAATCAATTCTAACATGTCTATTAGACACACAGTGCAAATAAATACATTTCTCATGAACTATTTTGCAGTTCATAATTAACTCAGTTTAATACCTGAACAATTTTAAGGGCCCCCTAATTTAAGGGGCCCATGGACCATGGGTGGATGTCCACATACATTTGAATGGACTGTATGTGAAGAAAGGTTAGCAGAAAGTGTACAGTGATTTTGATGACTGTTGCTAAGACCGAAACGCTGTGTGCCCACATCTGCACCCACTTCCTAACCGGTCCCCTGCGGGATACAAAAACATAGAGGTTGTGTTTGTGATTCAGAGGCTACGCCGTGAAGCATTAAAGCATCAAATGAGCTTGAAATCAACCGGAGCAGTGTTTCATCAGAGCAGCGTGTGTGTGTGTGTGTGTGTGGGGGGGGGGGGGTAATTAAATTGGTCTAAACAGAGAGTAGATATTTATTATTATTATTATGTTATTTATCTACCTCATCTTACATCTACTGTTTATACTCAAATACATTTACTGTGAGCTACTACATTTCACATGCTGCTATATTCATATTCTATATTTGTATTTTTAATGTATGGTATATTTTATATTTTTAAAAATTAAATGATATATATATATATATAGCTGTATGTTCTATATTTAATTTATTCTTCTATATTGTATATGATATATATTCATAGTTGGGCGGCACGGTGGCTTAGTGGTTTAGCACGTTCGCCTCTCAGCTCTAGGGATTCCCGGTTCGAATCCCCATCTGGGTGGAGTTTCCATTATTCTCCCCGTGTCTGCGTGGGTTTCCTCCGGGTTCTCCAGTTTCCTCCCACAGTCCAAAAACATGGATCAAGTCAATGGAATTCTCAAAAATTGCCCCATGTAGAGTGTGTTTGAGTGAGTGAGTGTGTGCCCAGCAATTGATTGGCGCCCTGTCCTGGGTCTTTCTGCTCAGCGCCCGAGACCCTGGATGGACATGGGAAACCCCACCGCGACCCTGATAGAGGATAAAGCGGGAGATAATGAATGAATGAATGAATGAATATATTCATGGTTGTATATCCATCCATTATTTTCCGCTTTAGCCTCTACTAGGGTTGCGGGAGGGGGGGGGGGGGTCAACGTTTCGGGCGTTGTCCAGATACACCCAGGACAGGGCGCCAATCTATCACTGGGCACACACTCACTTACACGGACACACTATATTGGGGCGATTTGGAGAATCCAATTGATCTTGATCCATGTTTTTGGACCCACATGGACACCGGGAGAACATGGATTCCACCCAGATTGGGATTTGAATTGGGAATCCACAGTGCTGAGAGGAGAACATGCTAAAACTGTGATTGGATTTAATCACGCTGTTGTGTTGACTGAGGGAATGGCATTGTGTATGCATCCGTTACTCATGACAATGATGCTCTCTGCTGGTGGATGCTGCTATAACGTCATTCAGAGAGTCATTACGTCATTCAGAGAGTCTGATCTTCAGACCGTGTGGTAAAAAAAGCTGCGAGGAAATGATTTCTTATTTATTTTATTGTTTTGTTTATTTTATTACAATCAAGGCATCATACGCTGACACGGCGTGATTGCCTACAGAAACAGAAAACTCCCCAAAGTTATGAGTCTGGTAAGAGAAGCCATGTTTAAGTGGACGCTACAATGCATTTATTTTTTACAAACTCGATTCTACACAAGTTAGCTCACTAATGTTAAACATTGACCTCATTATACGAAAACACAGTTGTGAAGGCTCGAACCCGTGCAAGACATACACTTGCATTACTCTATAATGGTTTGTTATTTACACAACTTCTCATCGTTCTCATGTGGGCCAGACAGCGAAGGTCGAAGGGCCGGATGTGGCCCCTGGGCCTGAAAATACCCTGGCCTGTTCAACAGTGTAACAATTACAGTGCTCGTCGTATCATCATCGTCCTTAATTGAAGATTCTTTGTTCCATTGAGGGTTCCAGAAAAAATCCGGCGACCCGGAACCTGCTCCTCGCACCTCCATTCCAAAACAGTTCTTGCATGAAGCAGGGTTTTGAGTAATAGTTCCCGTAATAGTTGGTCTTTAGCACAATGACTTTGGACGCACCTTTGGAAAGAGCTGCGGAGAACAACAGAAAGATACGAACTTTAGCATAGCATGAATCACGGAACTCATATTCAGCAAAATAGGCGGCATGGTGGCTTAGTGGTTTAGCATGTTCTCCTCTCAGTGCTGGTTCGGATCCCAATCTGGGTGGAGTTTCCATGTCCTCCCCATGTCCACGTGGGTTTCCTCCCGGTTCTCCGGTTCTCCCACAGTCCAAAAACATGGATCAAGGTCAAGTGAATGCTCCAAATTGCCCCATATAGAGTGTGTGTCCAGTGATAGATTGGCACCCTGTCCTGGGTGTATCTGCCCAGCGCCCGAAACATTCTACTTCTGGATGGGCATGGGGAACCCCCCGCGATGGATGGATGGATGTTTACCGAAATCGGGTAAACTCAGTTATAACCCAGAATGAATAATGGTACACTTCATCTTGTCTCTCACCCCAAAGTAGTTATTTGGGACGAAGCCCTCGCGTCCACAGAGTGAGGCCCACCACCAGTTGATCCCCTCAGGTTTCTGCAGGATGGTCACCATGTCTCCCTCTCTGAAGCTCAGCTCATCGGGGGCCTGAGCGGGGTACGTCCAGAGAGCGTAGAGCACACCGCTGTTCTCCACGCCCATGGCTTCCTCTACACCTGACATCAGACACAAACAACAAGACAAAAATCAAACAATCAGGGAATGATGAGTCAAAAAAACAAATCGGGGAAGGGTACGTTGAAAGAGATTAATCAGGGAAGCGTACATTGAAAGAGATGAATTCAGAAAGGGTACATCAAAAGAGAGGAATCAGGGAAGGGTACATCGAAAGAGACAAATCAGGGAAGGGTACATC
>JAFMOD010000964.1:65065-80356 GCA_019802435.1 Corydoras maculifer
TCCCCGTGTCTGCGTGGGTTTCCTCCGGGTTCTCCGGTTTCCTCCCACAGTCCAAAAAACATGGATCAAGTTAATTGAATTCTCAAAATTGCCCCGTTTAGAGTGTGTCTGTGTGAGTGAGTGTGTGCCCAGCGATGGATTGGCGCCCTGTCCTGGGTCTATCTGCCCAGCGCCCGAGACGTTCTCCCCTGGATGGGCATGGGGAACCCCACCGCGACCCCAATAGAGGATAAGCGGGAGATAATGAATGAATGAATATATACACATATATATATATATAAAATACTGACTACACAACTACACAAAATGAGGCCCACGGAGGCCTGGCTGGGTTGAAAATGCACTTGCACTTCAAATTTTAAAGGCATTAGCGCCCCGAGTGCACTGTTCGAACAAAAAGCGAAGGGGCGGGGGGGATGGGGGGGGGCTGATTACATACCACGGTGCAATGATTAGATAAATCTGCCTGATTCAGTAACAGTGACGCGAGCTGTTCCAGCATGTCCGATTTATTGGTCCTGACTCAGCTCCAGTATTGTTCAGCTTCTTCTTCTTCAGGAATGCACGGCCGGACCGCTTCCCGTGTCCCATAATTCTCCAGACTTTCTGTATTTGGGCCTCTCCCAGTTCCTGCGCTGCATTCACAAAGCCTGCCTTTCTGTCCATTTAGGAACCTTTCATTATGTGGCTTCAGGGACGGATCGGTTCCAGCTGGAACCGCGCTCATTCGCCGTGTCACATGCATTTATGGACTTTTGGCTCTTTAACTAAAGCTGCAGGAACACAATCTGAAGACAATCTGAAGACAATCTGAAGACACTATTTAAGTCCCAACTGAAAACTTATTTATTTTCCTCACAGTATTGATTGTAAAGCGTCGCTATATAACCCATCCATCCATTATCTTCTGCTTTATCCTCTTTTAGGATCGCGGGGGGCGGGTTCCCCTTCCAGGGGAGAACGTTTCAGGCGCTGGGCAGATACACCCAGGACAGGACGCCAATCTATCACTGGACACACTCACTCAAACACACAATTTGGGGAACTCAATTGACCTTGATCCATGTTTTTGGACTGTGGGAGGAAACCGGAGAACCCGGAGGAGACCCCCGCGGACACGGGGAGAACATGGAAACTCCACCCAAACTTTGAACCAGCAATCCCTAGTGCTGAGAGGAGAACATGCTAACCACTAAGCCACCATGCCCATATAATGACGTGTCTGTGTGGATTTCCTCCGGGTTCCTCACACAGTCCAAAAGCATAGATCAAGGTCAATTGAATTCTCCAAATTGCCCCATATAGAGTGTGTCTGTGTGAGTGAGTGTGTGCCCAGGGATAGATTGCCCCCCTGTCCTGGGTGTATCTGCCCAGCACCCAAAACGTCCACTCCCCGCCCCCCCACGACCCTAGTGGATGGATTATTATTATTATTACTGCTGATGCTGCTCAGCCGCTCAAGGACGATGAGTCCCCCACTGAGCCTCGGTCCTCACAAGGTTTCTTTGTGATAACAAAGAATAACAACACAACAGGGAGTTTTGTCTTGCCGCTGTCTCTTCGGCTCTCTCTTTGGGGGTTTAAGGGCTTATAACTCTGTAAAGCTGCTTTGTGACGCTGTACTGTTGTAAAGAAACGCTGTATAAATAAATTACTAGAACTTAAACTTAGAAAAGGCTAACTAAGAATCAGACAGCTACAACTTGCAATGGGTTTAAGCTCAAGCCGTTCCATATTCATCACCGAATTAAGGCACAAGAGACATAAAACAACCCCAGAACACATTCTAAACATCAGAGCTAGCCCTCTGCGGCTACAGATCCGCAGACGCAGATGAGTTCCAGCTGCAAGAAGTATAATTTCTGTCCCCGAGCCTTAAAATTCTGTCAAAAACAACGTACGCTGGGTTATAAACCTGTCAATGTTGTTTATACTGTACTGGTTAGAGTGTGTGCTGGCTAATCGAAGCTAATTTAGCATGCTAGCAGGTTACATGCCATTTAGAGGGTAAATAATTCCCTCTGATGTTTCTGTTGCCTCTAATACCACCCAAAACGAGAGTATGCTCAGGTTGCAAAGAAGATATGAACAAAATAAGACTAAAATGGAGGCTGGTTTGTTTTAAAACCGAATCTTAGCTTAATGAAGTGACAGGACGAATTTAAGAGACTAAACGAAGCATCTGGTGCAGTTTGCTAATTAAGTGTTGGTGTCCCAATTCTTTTCTTTGTGATATATGTAGGGTGGCCAACTTTCAGAAATAAAAGTCCATCTATTATCTTCCCCTTTATCCTCTATTAGGGTCGCGGGTTTTTTTTTTCCATGCCCATCTAGGGGCGAACGATTCGGGCGCTGGGCAGATAGGGGGCAATCTATCGCTGGGCACACTCACTCGCACAAACACACTCTATATGGGGCAATTTGGAGAATTCAATTGACCTTGATTCATATTTTCGGACTGTGGGAGGAAACCGGAGAACCCGGAGGAAACCCACACGGACACGGGGAGAACATGGAAACTCCACCCAGATTGGGATTCGAAACGGGAATCCTTGGGGCTGAGAGGAGAACATGCTAAACCACTAAGCCATTACATTATCCATCCTTCCACTTTATCCTATATTAGGGTCGCGGGGGGGGGGGGGTCCTCCATGCCAATCCAGGGGAGAACTTTTCGGGCGCTGGGCAGATAAGACAGGACGCCAGGCAACCAAAGGGTGCTTTTTATGCCAGGGGTACTTGGTGGTTAGATGAAAGTCCCAGGATCTACACAATACCCTGAACCCTGACCCCATTAAAGGCTATTTTCTCAGTTAACGTCCCTCAGTGTGGAACACGTTCTTTACTGAATGATGGTCAACCGTCCATATATACAATACTGTACGTTAAATACCCGCTTAGAGCTGTAAGCATTATCTAATAGACAGTGAGCATTACTGTTCACTTGTACGCAGCAGACAGATCGTTATTCCGATGCATTCCCCTTTCCAGTTGGTGTAGAACAGATGTTGTGTCGTGTTGCAGCTTGTAGAATGAGCGCACTGCTGCATCCACAGGTGTTCCAGTTTAATGGGTTTAGTTCAGGCTTGTAGCTCATCCACCCTGAAGAACAGGAATGATGAGCGTGGAATATAGGTTAGAGGCAACCGGAGATTACCCTCAGGAGGAACTGAGGATACGGCATGTTATATATGTAGGGATATATGTAGGGTTGTACATGTCATACATATATATTGTATATGTCCTATATGTAGGGTTGTATATGTGAAACATATATATATATATATATATATATATATATATATATATATATATATATATATATATATATTGTATATGTCATATATGTAGCATGTCATATATGTAGGGTTGTGTATGTCATACATATATATTGTATATGTCATATATGTAGGGTTGTATATGTCATACATATATATTGTATATGTCCTATATGTAGGGTTGTATATGTCATACATATATATTGTATATGTCCTATATGTAGGGTTGTATATGTCATACATATATATTGTATATGTCCTATATGTAGGGTTGTATATGTCAAACATATATATATATATATATATATATATATATATATATATATATATATATATATAGTATATGTCATATATGTAGCATGTCATATATGTAGGGTTGTATATGTCATACATATATATTGTATATGTCATATATGTAGCATGTCACATATGTAGGGTTGTATATGTCATATATGTAGCATGTCATATATGTAGGGTTGCCTAACATCCCGTAAAATACAGGACCCTACCGTATATGGCAAATAAAAGTTGCGTCCCGTATTGAATCAACACTAAACATGAGTCTAACGCTTTTCCAAACACTGGCACTGCTCACAAAATTCCTTAAGCAAATTGTAAAATGTGACCCTAGCAGAGGATAAAGTGGAAGGTAATGGATGGATGGAAATTATTGGTTGGATGTTATTGTACTAATTCACCGTCCGCGAAAATGGCCTTGTTTTAAAGGTTTAGTTGGAACACTAGTTTGGAACTCGTGTCTTTTCCCACAATCTCCCTCGAATCCAAACGTGCGCAGCTGTTTTTTTAAATGCTGTCACTCCCTCTGATAATAATAGTCGCTCTGACACATCGCTGACTGGGAATCCCATTTTAGTCTTAGTCACCTGGACGTGGGGAGAAGTCTTTGTTTTAAAGGTTTTGTTACAGACATGACATCTGCTTTGTCCATGACTCACCTGATCCCCGTTTTTTTATTTAATATACTATTTTTTTTTTATTTACCAAGCCCGTTCTCATAGCCGACGGCAGGACGGGTGCGTCTCACTCGCCCGTGACCTTCTGTTCGCCCTCTGCTCTTATCCGGCTCTGCCGAGTGCACTTACTGATAATGTCTCACTTCAGTCCAATCAGGATTCAGTACGAGCTCGCAATTTCCAGTACCGTTTGTTTTCCCCCCATCAGGTGGATTGCGTCCTCACGTCCCCATTTTTAGTTTATCAGTAGGAGCGTCCTATCTACCCCCCCCCCCCTACAGCCGGCTAGTGAGGAAAGACAGATGATGCAGCAGAGTTCTGGATTAGTTGCTATTTGCCGAGGCTGGTGAGGATTGAATTAGAAGGCTGATTCACTCCACATATGGCTCAATCGAAAGCTCTCCTTTTCTCGTTCGTCTCACTTTCTCAATCGTCACTCCCTCCTGATTTTTTTTTTGGGCTTATTGGTCATCCTCATTCCTTTGTTGCCAGATGTCCCTTTACCCCTCCCAGATTCCCGTATACAAATCACTCTTCTTACTCCCTTAGGTTTAACTCAGGGTAAAAATGCTGAAAATGGTTCTCCACCTTACAGCGAAAATGCCCTGGGTTTGCCTGAGTTATCCCGTCTGTGCAGTTTGCATGTTCTCCTTGTGTCTCTATAGAGCTCCTACTTCCTTCTCTAGTTAAAAGACATATAGGACACATCATTTAAAACATAACCAGTCCTAATAGTCCTCCATGTCTGGGATATTAACCAGCCCATCACCTGTGGACTGATCCCAGCACCAACTGTGACCCAAAATTAGGATAAGTGGCTTAGAACTATCCATCCATTATCTTCCCCTTTATCCTCTACTAGGGTCGGGGGGGGGGGGGGTGTTTCCCATGCCCATCTAGGGGAGAATGTTTTGGGCGCTGGGCAGATACACTCAGGACAGGACGCCAATCTATCACTGGACACTCACTCACTCACACACACACTCTATATGGGGCAATTTGGAGACTTCAATTGACCTTGATCCATGTTTTTGAACCGTGGGAGGACACCGGAGAACCCGGAGGAAACCCACGCGGACACGGGGAGAACATGGAAACTCCACCCAGATTGGGATTCGAACCGGGAATCCCTAGCGCTGAGAGGAGAACATGCCAAACCACTAAGCCACCGTGCTTAGAACTAACCATCCATCCATTATTTGCCACTTTATCCTCTACTGGGGTTGCGGGGGATTCCCCATGTTTCGGGACAGAGGGGCAATCTATCACTGGCCACACACTTACACACACACATACACACACAACCTATATGGGGCAATTTGGAGCATCCAATTGATCTTGTTCCGTGTTTTTTGGACTGTGGGAGGAAACCGGAGAACCCGGAGGAAACCCACATGGACACGGGGAGGACATGGAAACTCCTCCCAGATTGGGATTCGTGCCGCTTGGCTTAGAACTAATTAAATACAAAAATAATATAATATACAAAGAACTCTTCATCCATTGGCTGTCATAGTGATTTTATGTTGATTATTTGGCACATGAGAAAGTGTGCAGCCTCCACCCATGAAGCAATAATGACACGGGGTTCTAATAAATAACTGCATGAACTTAAAACGGTTCCAGATGCAGCAGCCCCTGCTTTGATTCTTATTTCTAAACATATGTCTTCGGGCTTAGGGATTCCCGGTTCGAATCCCCATCTGGGTGGAGTTTCCATGTTCTCCCCGTGTTCATGGATCAAGGCCGATTCATTCATCCATTATCTTCCGCTTTATCCTCTATTAGGGTCGTGGGGGGGGTTCCGCATGCCCATCCAGGTGAGAACGTTTCAGGCACTGGGCAGTGCACCCAGGACAGGGGGCAATCCAACGCTGGACACACACTCACTCACACAGACACTCCCTATATGGGGCAATTTGGAGAACTCAATTGACTTGATCCATGTTTTTGGACTGTGGGAGAAAACCGGAGAACCCGGAGGAAACCCACGCGGACACGGGGAGAACATGGAAACTCCACCCAGATTGGGATCTGAACCAGGAATCCCTAGTGCTGAGAGGAGAACATGCTAAACCACTAAGCCACCATGCCGCCCACATTCTTATATATTTCCTTTAATATAGATATATAATACACCCAGGACAGGGGGGCAATCTATCACTGGACACACACTCACACACACACACACTCTATAACTCAATAATTCAAAATCTATAATGCAATTTGTAGAACTCAATTGACTTGATCCATGTTTTTGGACTGTGGGAGGAAACCAGAGAACCCAGAGGAAACCCACGCAGACACGGGGAGAACATGAAAACTCCACCAAGATGGGGATTCGAACCGGGAATCCCGAGCGCTGACAGGCGAACATGCTAAACCACTAAGCCACCGTGCCGCCCAGATCAAGGCCAATTGAATTCTCCAAATTGCCCCATATAGAGTGTGTGTGTGAGTGAGTGTGTGTCCAGTGATCGATTGCCCCCTGTCCAATGCCCGAAACGTTCTCCCCTGGATGGGCATGGGGGAACCCCCCCCCCCGCAACGCTAACAGAGGATAAGTGGACGATAATGGATGGATGTATGGATGGACAGGAGGGTGTCACTACTTTAGCCTAAACGTTCTCCGTCTTCTTCTTTTTTTTTTTTTCCTCAGTGGACAAAATGGGAGCTCTGTGCAAACAGGTCAAATTCTTCCACGTTACACAGGAAAGGGATCCCCCCCCACCTCCACCCACAAGCTTTTGCCAAGTTTCAAAGCACAGCATTCCCAAGAATCCTGTGTAATCAAGATTTTGTCAGCTTGGTCGTGTCCTTAGGACACTCTATAGTCCAGTTTACTGCAGGGGGGTCCCCCATGCCCATCCAGGGGAGAGCGTTTCGGGCGCTGGGCAGATACACCTAGGACAGGACACCAATCTATTACTGGACACACACTCACTCACACACACACACTCTATATGGGGCAATTTGGAGACTCCAATTGACCTTAATCCATGCTTTTTGGACTGTGGGAGGAAACCGGAGATCCCGGAGTAAACCCACGCGGACACAGGGAGAACATGGAAACTCCACCCAGTTTGGGATCCGAACCAGGAATCCCTAGTGCTGAGAGGAGAACATGCTAAACCACTAAGCCACCGTGCCACCCACATTCTTATATATTACCTTTAATATAGATATATAATACTGTATACTTCATATTCATTACATATATATTTTATAATTTCACTTCTACATTTAGTAAGTACGTAAACGGTTAACATGAAGTGAAAATGGGTAACGGCGCAGGTGGCCCCCTAGTGGTGTGAGTCACATGTGCCAAAAAAAAAAAAATGTCCCTGGCGATAAATCTTAAAGAGATTTATAACCATGAGAACTACCCCCCACCCCGCCCCCAACCACCTAAAGGCAGCACGTCCCTGTGGTCAGCTGCACTTTGAATACATCAATAATCTAAACGTGGGCGGATGACGCAGCGACTCCGGGTTCGAGCCTTGACGCGGCGTCAATCATGAGTTCGCATTTTTAGTGATCGCTCTGCCGCAGTGCCGAGCCCGAGACGGCCGTACGGGCGCGGAAACCGTCTTCCATCACGCTGCTCTAACCAAACAGAGCACTCTCCTGCAGTTTTACCCAATTTAAGGTCTACAGGGCTCGGATAATCAGTCACCTTTAGCCTCGGGCATTTCAATTCGATGGGTTAAATCATTTTCATTCATTCATCCATTATCTCCCGCTTTATTCTCTATTAGGGTCGTGGGAGGGTTCCCCATGCCCATCCAGGGGAGAACGTTTTGGGCGCTGGGCAGATACACCCAGGACAGGGCGCCAATCCATCGCTGGGCACACACTGGGGGGGGGGGGGGGGGGGGGGGGGGGGGGGGGGGGGGGGGGGGGGGGGGGGGGGGGGGGGGGGGGGGGGGGGGGGGGGGGGGGGGGGGGGGGGGGGGGGGGGGGGGCGCATAACAAGATATCACAGAGCAAGTGATATTGAGTGTACTGAACAAACCCTCAAGAGACAACATGGACAAATATTTAACAGAGAACGCCGGAGAGAGACGAAGACAACGAGAGGAACAAAACAATTTGGCCGAAAACTAAATGTGGGAGTGTGTGTAGCGCCTGGCTTCACTGTAACTGAGGTGGAGACGAAGAAAGACCGGTGTGTCTTCTGTGTCTTTAAATGTTGGCAGCGGACAGCATGAAGCCAAATAGATGAAGGCGTCTTAAAGATATTACACCCCGATCACGCTGATAAACCGATTGAGTTTTTTAATCGAAAGCGTGACGCGTAGAGCAGCAATCATCCTGCTTTATGAAAACTGCTTCAGAAAAGCTGTGCGCTGAAAAACGGGCGCGTTGGAGACATGAGTTCTGACTTCCTCAAAAAAAAATACAATTAAATAATAAACAGCACAAACTGTTGTATTCATTTTTGTTTTGCAGGTTAAAGTGTGGACGGCACGGTGGCTTAGTGGATTAGTATGTTCTCCTCTCAGTGCTAGGGATTCCCGGTTCGAATCCCCATCTGGGTGGAGTTTGCATGTCCTCCCCATGTCTGCGTATGTTTCCTCTGGGTTCTCTGGTTTCCTCCCACAGTCCAAAAACATGGATCGAGTCAATTGAGTTCTCCAAATTGCCCCATATAGAGTGTGTCTGTGTGAGTGAGTGTGCGCCCAGCGATGGATTGGCGTCCTGTCCTGGGTGTATCTGCCCAGCGCCCGAAACGTTCTACCCTGGAAGGGCATGAGGAACCCCATCGCGACCCTGATAGAGGATAAAGAGGAAGATAATGAATGAATGAATGAATGATTTGCACAGTCACAACACAGCAGTGATCCATATCACCTTGAATGTCGTCTGGTACTTATACAGCGGGTGCCACTCCTATGACACAATGGCAGGGCGCCAGAATCACTCAATGGGCATCATGTGATTCAGTCATCTCTCAACCGTTCACCACATCAAGTGCCAGACATTCCTCAGAGCACAAAGAACATCCACCCTGAAAAGAAACGCTTAACCATCTATTATAAACGCACACTCACACACACACACACACACACACACACACACACACACACACACACACACACACACTCACTCTCACCGACCCTGGATACACACTGTCATGACAGAAGAGATCTGCCAGTCATTACAGAATGTCCAGAAGATAAAACAGCATTGTAAAGACGCCCGGAAGCCCAAATACAGTATGGCCTTGATAACATACGCACCACGTGCCGTAGAGATGGGATTCACGGGCCACTTGATACCAGCCTCTAGTTATCAGTGGCGCACCCTCTAACAAGGCTTACAACACACTGACGGAACCTGAATTTCAACGTCATGAACGCAACTACCATGCGATGATCAACTGCACGCCAAAATACCATTTACTGTCTAAGGCGTGGCGACTTAGCGACTTATATAGGTTTCCAGTTGTTAAATACGGGTCACATGATCACCACATGGCTGTCCTAGACTGGTGATGCTGTCAATCCCCCATTGAGCCTCGGTCCTCACAAGGTTTCTTCCTTAAAATGACACCATAACAGGGAGATTTGTCTTGCCGCTGTTGCTTCGGCTCGCTCTCTGGGGGTTTAAAGGCTTATTTACATTTGCATTCGGTCATTTAGCAGACGCTTTTATCCAAAGCGACTTATGAAGCAAGCACATGGTTGGCCACAGCATCCCTGGAGCAATGAGGGTTAAGGGTCTTGCCCAAGGAGCCACCTGGGATTTGAAGCCACAACCTACAGATTGATAGTCCAACACCCGAACCACTGAGCTACCACATCCACAGATACCACCCAGCTTATAAAACTGTAACTCTGTGTTGTGACAATGTGCTATTGTAAAAAATAAATTACTTGAACTTGGATGTTGGGCTGAAGGATAAAGATCCACCAAAAATTGCCAAGGAGGGCCCTTGGGCGAGGCCTTGGAGCCATGAGGCTTTAAGGCCTCGCCCAAGGGCCCTCCTTGGCAATTTTTGGTGGATCTTTATCCTTCAGCCTGTTGAGTAAAAAAACAAGTTGTTTGGCTTTAATGTCACGTCCAAAGGTGCCAAAGGTGCAAGTTGTTTGGCTTTAATGTCACGTCCAAAGGTACCAGTGTAGTTGCTGTTGAGTTTCAGAATGTGTCCTCAATTGATATGACCACTTGTTGCAACCATAGTATCCAGAAGTGCACTGGAGAACATCCATCCATCCATCCATTATCTTCATGCCCATCCAGGGGAGAACGTCTCAGGCACTGGGCAGATACACCGAGGACAGGACGCCAATTCATCACACACACTCTATATGGGGCGATTTGGAGAATTCAGTTGACTTGATCCATGTGTTTGGACTGTGGGAGGAAACCGGAGAACCCGGAGAAAACCCACATGGACACAGGGAGGACATGGAAACTCCACCCAGATTGAGATCTGATCCGGGAATCCCTAGCGCTGAGAGGAGAACATGCCCACCACTAAGCCACCGTGCCACCCCTGCCCCGGAGAACATCTTAAAACTTAATTAAGGCACTAGAAGGGTGGCTAGCATGTTCTCCTCTCAGCACTAGGGATTCCCGGTTCGAATCCCAATCTGGGTGGAGTTTCCATTTTCTCCTCGTGTCCGCATGGCTTTCCTCCGGGTTCTCCGGTTTCCTCCCACAGTCCAAAAAACATGGATCAAGTCGATTGAGTTCTCCAAATTGCCCCATATAGAGTGTGTGTGTGAGTGAGTGTGCGCCCAGCGATGAATTGGCACCTTGTCCTGGGTGTATCTGCCCAGCGCCCGAAGCGTTCTCCCCTGGATGGGCATGGGGACGCGACCCTGATAGAGGATAAAGAGGGAGATAATGGATGGATGGATGGATAAGGCAGTAGACCTCACCGGGTGCCCTACCCATCAGCTGAGAACAGAGAACCAAGGCCTGTTGAAGGTTCTACTCAGGTGAGAAAGTTGAAACCCATTGTTATGAAAGGTGCCGAAAAGTCTGCAGCCGCACACTATACGGCGTCGGATTTGTAATACAGCCATGAATACTGTTCTGAGGTCAGGTCGCTTGAGAGGAGCTTCATAATAGTGCTCACAGCGTTCTATTATCAGCTTGACTGAAGATCTGGTTCTGTCGGGGTCAAACGAAGGCGCTCGGGCCAGTTCTGCAGGGCAAATTCTGTGTCGCAACAAACAACCCTGTAATCAGCGTCAAGATCCCACAATAAGCCCTGACGCTGCTCCGAAACGGGCCGCCACACCCACTCTATTTACCCCGTCTAATACCACAGCGAACCTGCGACATTCTCAACATGGAACGTGCTCCGGAGCCTCGAGGCTGTTAATCACATGTATCTGCGCATATCTGCGCATACTTTCGTGTCTGCAGTCGTACAGAAGCGTGAGAGATGCCGCGGCCGGCTGCATGTCTGAGCAGGTGAAGACGCCGTCCCGGCAATGTCGCCCGGCCGGGTCCGGCGCCCCCGGGCTCCTGGTTGTTGTGACGTTTCAAAGCGAGCGCGGTACCTTGCCTATCTTCCGCTTTATCCTTTAGGGGGGGGGGGGCGTCTTCATGCTCACCCAGGGGAAAACGTTTCGGGCGCTGGGCAGATACATCCAGGACAGGGGGGCAATCTATCACTGGACACACACTCACTCACACAGACACTCTATATGGGGCAATTTGGAGAACTCAATTGACTTGATCCATGTTTTTGGACTGTGGGAGGAAACCGGAGAACCCGGAGGAAACCCACGCAGACACGGAACATGAAAAACCCACCTAGATTGGGATTCGAAAACGGGAATCCCTAGAGCTGAGAGGAGAACATGCTAAACCACTAAGCCAGTAATGGAGTCACCGACAGCTGTTTGTGCTTCTAAGCTCTATGTGTGTGTGTGTGTGTGTGTGGGTGTGTGTGTGTGTGTCTGTGTGTGTGTGAGGGAGACAGATTTTTTTCTGCCAGTATCGGGAGTAAAGTTACCGTAATAACTGCAGCTTCTCAGTTTTCAGAAACCGTCAGAATTTTTTCCGAAGGCGCAGACTGTAGCAGAGTTACGGTAATTAAATCAAAATCTCGTTACAACTGTCTCATCTGCGACCGACTCGCAAAACGGATTCATGCTTTTCTGCTGAAGCTCAAGTTCAACATCCAAAACCATCATTTATTAAAACTGATCCACTGCTGACAGAAGTATTTCACATGTTATTTAATTTTATCCAATATAAATAGTTTAGCATGTTCTCCGCTCAGCGTTAGGGATTCCCGGTTCGAATCCCTATCTGGGTGGAGTTTCCATGTTCTCCCTGTGTCCGCATGGGCTTCCTCCGGGTTCTCTGGTTTCCTCCCACAGTCCAAAAACATGGATCAAGGTCAATTGAGTTCTCCAAATTGCCCCATATAGAGTGTGTGTGTGTGTGTGTGTGAGTGCGTGTCAAGTGATGGATTGGCGTCTTGTCCTGGGTCTATCTGCCCAGTGCCTGAAACGTTCTCCCCTGGATGGGCATGGGGAACACCCCCGCGACCCTAATAGAGGACAAAGCGGAAGATAATGGATGAATGAATGAATAAATAACTAATGATATAACAACATTTTCAAAAACGGATAAATACACTCATGAAAGGGCACTTTTAAAAGCGGACAGAGGGGGAATAAGGGACCTGTGCTGAAGCCCCTGGTGTTTTTAAACCCTAAAAACACCCCTGGTCGGCAGTATGCGATTTTGGACACAGCCGTCACATTACTAATATGATTATCGTTATATTCTTTGTATAATGTCTATAATATAATGTAAACCTTGGTTGTTTACATTTTTGGCAGCATTTTAAGTCAGACACCAGCTGATGGCGCCGTTTGGTGTTGAACAAACAGTGAATGACGACTGTGGGATGTTTAAACAAGGTTAGCGTACGACATTCTTCACGGCCGTCTGAAATATTCAGGCCTGTGGTGTTACACGTTCTACCAGCGTCATGACGGCAGTCATCAATCTCCTTTAACACCGAAGAAACAACTAAGAAATGAGGAAGAGCTACGATACCAAACCTGGGACACTGGAACTGCACCGGGGCCTGTCCCGTCAATGTGGTTTCCATCTGCACAGCTGCTGCCCCGGTTATTTGATTTCCCTTCTTGCACCATCCTGAGTGACACCGAGTGGAAATCCCACCAGATCTGCTGCTTTGGAAGCATTTCAACCAAACCCGTCTGGTACCAACAACCATGCCATGGTTAAAATCACTACGACTGAGTGCGACACGTGCGGCACGGAGACGTTCTCCTCTCAGCACTAGGGGTTCTCAGTTCGAATCCCCATCTGGGTGGAGTTTGCATGTTCTCCCCGTGTTCGCCTGGGTTCCCTCCATGTTCTCCGCTTTTCTCCCACAGTCCAAAAACATGGATCGAGTCATTTGAATGCTCCAAATTGCCCCATATAAAGTGTGTCTGTATGAGTGAGTGTGTGTCCAGCGATAGATTGACCCCCTGTCCTGGGTGTATCTGCCCAGCGCCCGAAACGTGTTCCCCTGGATGGGAATGGGGAACCCCACCGCGACCCTAATATATCATAAAGCAGATGATAATGGACGGATGATTGCGACACACCGAATGATGACGCTTATGTTAAATTAAGCATGTTATTACATTATAATACATGTTACATGGACATAACTATCCATCCATTATCTTCCGCTTTATCCTCTATTAGGGTCGTGTGTGTGTGTGGGGGGGGGTTCCCCATGCCCATCCAGGGGAGAACGTTTCGGGTGCTGGGCAGACGCACACAGGACAGGGGGGCAATCTATCACTTGATCCATGTTTTTGGACTGTGGAAGGAAACCGGAGAACCCGGAGGAAACCCACACGACACGGGGAGAACATGCAAACTCCATCTAGATGGGGATCCGAAGCGGGAATCCCTAGCACTGAGAGGAGAACATGCTAAACCACTAAGCCGCCCGTGGGCAAAACGAAAGGATTATGAATACAAAAGCAAACTTAATACCCGAGATCGCATGTCGTATGAAGCAGACCCAGGGGTATTGGGGCCACATTCTGCCTTTATATTCAAACAGACATCTGCCTCTTATTACCCCACACACAAAAAGAGAGAGAGAGAAGGGCAACAAAGGGAATTGTGTTACTCCGCTGTTAAAAGCTCTAAACTCTTATGGACAGCTGAGGTTGTCCTGATTTTCGCACGTAACCCTTCAAAAACGTTTTATTATTATTATTTTCCCTTTCAAATCGAATTTACGTTCGGGACAGGACCCAGAACCCGTTTTTTAGGTCCTATCCCGGTCTTTAAACGAGTCCACGGTGAGTTTTCAACTCTAAACACGACGCACTTTTTCTTTCTCGCCCTCACTGCGCATGCGCGGTTCGGATTTTCATAGAGGAATCACGCAGCTGTACTCACTGTAACGAAAGCCGCGGCGCCTTTGATCCGGCAGATGTTCCCCCGCGCTCGCGCAGCTGGCTCGGGCCCGGTTAACAGCTGGATGGCGCGGGCCGCGGGTTCTGCGGCATGTTCCGCTCGCGGAGGGCAGATCGCTGTGTTCGCGAACTTTGCAGTGAGTCAGGGCGAGTCGGAGTTCCTGCCCACAGCCGCCGCGAGCCTGACTCCACCCAGGTGCAGAGGAGCGGACCAGGTACACTGACGCACCGCTGTCCCCAACATCCAGCACGTCTCACACACACCTCCCACCTGCACACCCTCTCCACCCGCTCAACCCGAATCTGAACACTTTATTCATTTTTAATTACTATATTATGTTATTTTATCGCCTCTCAGCACTAGGGATTGCCGGTTCGAATCCCCATCTGGGTGGAGTTTCCATGTTCTCCCCGTGTCTGCGTGGGTTTCCTCCGGGTTCTCCGGTTTCCTCCCACAGTCCAAAAACATGGATCAAGTTAATTGAATTCTCAAAAATTGCCCCCTATAGAGTGTGTCTGTGTGAGTGAGTGTGTGCCCAGCGATGGATTGGCGCCCTGTCCTGGGTCTATCTGCCCAGCGCCCGAGACGTTCTCCCCTGGATGGGCATG
>JAFMOD010000964.1:85422-124719 GCA_019802435.1 Corydoras maculifer
CACACACTCTCACACACACACCCACACATACTCTCTCACATTCTCTCTCTCTCTCTCTCTCGACAGTATACCACTGGGTGGAGATGAAAACCAAAATGAGGATCATGGGATTCCGAGGGTCGGCCATCAAACCCCTGAACGAGGAGGCGGCGGCCGAGCTGGGGGCCGAGCTGCTGGGGGAGGCCATCATCTTCCTGATCGGCGGCGGCTGCATGGTGCTGGAGTACAGCCGGCAGGCGGCCAACGCCCGGCGCAAGGAGGAGGAGCTGACCCAGACCATCATCAGCCTGCAGACGCAGCTGGGCGAGCTCGCCCTGACCACGGAAACGCTGGACGCTCGGCTGCGTGAGGTCAACAGGGTGCTGGTGTCCATCCCGTCTGCGCCCGTACCCAACAAATAACCCTGTGCCTGCGAGGAGGAGGAGGAGGAGGAGGAGGAGGAAGAGGAGGACGTTGCACAGGCTGACCGAGCGAATCGGGTCCTGGGGTTTGGTGGACTGAGGCCTGCATGCTGATGGATACGGTGGGGGGGAGGGGGGGTCCTTTAAGGATTATCAAATGAGGAAAGCATCACATCCACTGGTTACCATAGCAACCGCAGAACCTCATACCCAGAGCCTGCGAGGCCTGAAGGACTTTCAGTAAAACGGAGATGTATATTGATTATTGTACAATAAACAGAGGTTTCATTTACAGCTGCGATGACTCTGCCTAATGTTTAATTTGCATGTTCTCCTCACATATATTTCTCTCAGTTATCCACGATGATGCAAAGCATTGAATTAAGGCAGTCCTTCTCAAATAGTGGGGCGCTGTGGGTCTGGGGGGGGGGCATAATCATAAAAGCCTCATATTCGACCTTGTGGTTTATATTCATTCATCCATTATCTTCCGCTTTGTCCTATATTAGGGTCATGGGGGGAGGGGGGGAGGGGGGGTTCCCCATGCCCATCCAGGGGAGAAAGTTTCGGGCGCTGGGCAGATACACCCGGGACAGGGCGCCAATCTATCGCTGGGCACACACTCACACAGACACACTCTATATGGGGCAAATTGAAGAGCTCAATTGACTTGATCCATGTTTTTGGACTGTGGGAGAAAACCGGAGAACCCGGAGGAAACCCACACGGACACGGAGAGAACATGGGAACTCCACCCAGATGGGGATTCGAACCGGGAATCCCTAGTGCTGAGAGGGGAACATGCTAATTGTGATTTATAATATATACAATATAGGGCGGCACGGTGGCTTAGTGGTTTAGCACGTTCGCCCCTCAGCGCTAGGGATTCCCGGTTCGAATCCCCANTGGGCACACACTCACTCACACAGACACACTCTATAGGGGGCAATTTTGAGAATTCAATTAACTTGTTCCATGTTTTTAGACTGTGGGAGGAAACCGGAGAACCCGGAGGAAACCCACGCAGACACGGGGAGAACATGGAAACTCCACCCAGATGGGGATTCGAACCGGGAATCCCTAGCGCTGAGAGGCGAACGTGCTAACCACTAAGCCACCGTGCCGCATATTTTAATTTATATTGTATATTTTCTTTTATACTTGTAAATATTGCTTTCTGCACATACGTTTTTCACTCACCTGTACTCCACTGCTCGGTAATGTGACAATAAAAATCCTTAAATCCTTAAAACGTGAATGTAAACAGCGAAAAATTGCGATGCTATGTTTTAATGATCCTGTAGGTGGCAGCACTCACACAGATTCTTGAAAGGGGTTTGAATCAACCGAAAAGCCTTTATTGATGCCTTATTGATTTCTGATCGCACTGATCATTTCTAAAAATCGTGTATCAGAGACACCGCGCTGTAAACAGAATGTTATAAAAAAATTATATATATATATAGGCGGCACGGTGGCTTAGTGGTTAGCACGTTCTCCTCTCAGCATTAGGGATTCCCGGTTCGAATCCCCATCTGGGTGGAGTTTCCATGTTCTCCCAGTGTCTGCGTGGGTTTCCTCCGGGTTCTCTGGTTTCCTCCCACAGTCGAAAAACATGGATCAAGTTAATTGAATTCTCAAAAATTGCCCCATATAGAGTGTGTCTGTGTGAGTGAGTGTGTGCCCAGCGATGGATTGGCGCCCTGTCCTGGGTCTATCTGCCCAGCGCCCGAGACGTTCTCCCCTGGATGGGCATGGGGAACCCCACCGCGACCCTAATAGAGGATAAGCGGGAGATAATGAATGAATGAATGAATATATATATATATAGTGCAGGCGGCACGGTGGCTTAGTGGTTTAGCATGTTCTCCTCTCAGCACTAGGGATTCCCGGTTCGAATCCCCATCTGAGTGGAGTTTCCATGTTCTCCCCGTGTCCGCGTGGGTTTCCTCCGGGTTCTCCAGTTTCTTCCCACAGTCCAAAAACATGGATCAAGTCCATTGAGTTCTCCAAATTGCCCCATGTAGAGTGTGTTTGTGTGTGTGTGTGGGTGTGTGCCCAGCGATGTATTGGCGCCCA
The DNA here is from genome assembly GCA_019802435.1 of Corydoras maculifer. NCBI lineage: Eukaryota > Metazoa > Chordata > Actinopteri > Siluriformes > Callichthyidae > Corydoras > Corydoras maculifer. The sequence continues at coordinate 87,903 of JAFMOD010000964.1, forward strand.
GCGATGTATTGGTGTATCTGCCCAGCGCCCGAAACTTTCACCTCTGGATGGGCACTCGACCGTAATAGAGGATAAAGCGGAAGATAATGAATGAATGAATGTATATAGGGCGGCAAAGTGGCTTATATATATATATATATATACAGTACATATATGTATATATATATATATGTCCTTCAGCAGCGCATGGTGTACTTACAATGCCCCCCTATGACACCCTTAAATTCTGTTGGTAATCATTCATTCATTCATTCATTCATTATCTCCCGCTTATCCTCTATTGGGGTCGCGGTGGGGTTCCCCATGCCCATCCAGGGGAGAGCGTCTCGGGCGCTGGGCAGATAGACCCAGGACAGGGCGCCAATCCATCGCTGGGCACACACTCACTCACACAGACACACTCTAAACGGGGCAATTTTTGAGAATTCAATTAACTTGTTCCATGTTTTTGGACTGTGGGAGGAAACCGGAGAACCCGGAGGAAACCCACACAGACACGGGAAGAACATGGAAACTCCACCCAGATGGGGATTCGAACCGGGAATCCCTAGCGCTGAGAGGCGAACGTGCTAACCACTAAGCCACCGTGCCGCCGTTGATAATCATGTTTAATAATTTTATCATTCAAAATCTCTTTCCTTAAAATTAATTCATTCATTATCTCCCGCTTTATCCTCTATTAGTGTCGCGGGGGGGTTCCTAATGCCCATCCAGGGGAGAACGTCTCGGGTGCTGGGCAGATACACCCAGGACAGGGCGCCAATCCATCGCTGGACACACACTCACTCACACAGACACACTCTATATGGGGCAATTTGGAGAATTCAATTAACTTGATCCATGTTTTTGGACTGTGGGAGGAAACCGGAGAACCCGGAGGAAACCCACGCAGACATGGGGAGAACATGGAAACTCCACCCAGATTGGGATTCGAACCTGGAATCCCTAGTGCTGAGAGGCGAACGTGCTAACCACTAAGCCACCGTGCCCTTTCCTCAAAATTCTACTCAAAATACCCCATTATGACCATGTGAAAAAAGTTTCCTTGAGAGTTTTGAAAGTTTATTAAAATTAAAAAACAAAGAAATCATATTTACATAAGTATTCACAGCCTTTGCTTAATACTTTGTAGAACCACCTTTGGCAGCAACTACAGCCTCAAGTCTTTTTGAATATGATGCCACAAGCTTAGCACACCTACCTTTAGGCCTATCTTTTTGCCCATTCTTCTTTGCAGTACCTCTGAAGCTCCATCAGGTTGGATGGGAGACGTCTGTGCACAGCCATTTTCAGATCTCAACAGAGATGTTCAATCGGATTCAAGTCTGGGCTCTGGCTGGGCCACTGCAGAAAATTCACAGAGTGGTCCTGAAGCCACACCTTTGAGATCTTGGCTGTGTGCTTCGGGTCGTTGTCCTGCTGAAAAATGAACTGTGGCCCCAGCCTGAGGTCAGGATCGCTTTGGAGCAGGTTTTCATCCAGGATGTCTACATTGCTGCATTTATCTTTCCCTCTATCCTGACTAGTCTCCCAGTTCCTGCTGCTGAAAAACATCCCCATAGCAGGATGCTGCCACAACCATGCTTGACTGTAGGGATGGTACTGGCCTCGTGATGAGCAGTGCCTGGTTTCCTCCAAACATGACGCCTGGCTTTCACACCAAATAGTTCAATCTTTGTCTCATCAGACCAAAGAATTTTGTTTCTCATGGTCTGAGAGTCCTTCAGGTGCCTTTTGGCAAATTCCAAACGGGCTGCCAGGTGCTGTTTACTAAGCAGTGGCTTTTGCCTGGCCACTGCCATACAGGCCTGGATTGCTGCAGAGATGGTTGTCCCTCTGCAAGGTTCTCCTCTCTCCACAGAGGAACGCTGGAGCTCTGACAGAGTAATCATCGGGTTCTCGGTCTCCTCCCTGACCCAGGCCCTTCTCCCCCGATCGCTCAATTTAGAGGGAAGGCCAGCTCTGGGAAGAGTCCTGGTGGATCCAAACTTCTTCCATTTAGGAATGATGGAGGCCACTGTGCTCATTGGGACCTTCAAAGCAGCAGAAATTTTTCTGTATCCCTCCCCAGATTTGTGCCTCAAGACAATTTTTGGGATGATCAAAGGATCTTTTATTGACTTTAACACAAAACTAATTTGCATGCTTCTCATGAACAGCGACCTGCCAAATAATGCAGCCATTATTATGATGGGTTTGCTTACATAAGAGTCCAGAAGGTTATGCAAACAGAATATTATATCTCATATTGTATTTCATATTATATCTCATATTATAATGGGGGCTTAAAAAAGGAATAGATGCTATTTTTGAAAGGTGACCCTCCCAGATTATGCCCCCGCCATTGTTTTTGCTCTGCTGCTTATGCAGGAGACGCAGTGCTGTAAACAATATGTAGAAATAATATTATCTCGGCGGCACGGTGGCTTAGTGGTTAGCACATTCGCCTCTCAGCGCTAGGGATTCCCGGTTCGAATCCCCATCTGGGTGGAGTTTCCATGTTCTCCCCGTGTCTGCGTGGGTTTCCTCCGGGTTCTCCGGTTTCCACCCACAGTCCAAAAACATGGATCAAGTTAATTGAATTCTCAAAAATTGCCCCATATAGAGTGTGTCTGTGTGAGTGAGTGTGTGCCCAGCAATGGATTGGCGCCCTGTCCTGGGTCTATCTGCCCAGCGCCCGAGATGTTCTCCCCTGGATGGGCATGGGGAACCCCACCGCGACCCTAATAGAGGATAAGCGGGAGATAATGAATGAATGAATAATATTATCTCAGATTGTGTTAACAGGAACAGACCAGAACATGAGGCTGCTTTCTTTGGAACCCTTCTTTGTAGCTAGGTGGACCCCCCCCCCCCACACACACACACACCACCAACAGCATGGGGATGGAACCAAAGACCTCATCTCCATCTGAAGACCTACTGGAGGAACGTTGACCTCGGTACCGAAATGAAGTACGGAAGTCCATGTTGTAGCCCATCTGTCTCAAGGTGTGACCCTGATCACCCGATTCACTCTCAGTGTGTCAAATAAAGCGGATTAGCAGTGAAGGGTGCCAAAGCAAACAATCAGGGGTGGCTTTATTGAGCGTATTGAGCGTATTTGGCGGTATTCAGCAGGTGGAAAGATAAGAGGTGAAGGTTCGAAGAGATTATGGGTCTTTATAAAGACGCAGGACCCGAGGTGGCTCATTAACGGCTCACGGCAAACACAAGGACGAGAACCAGAAAGACCATATAAGTGCACTGGCTGCTAAACAATCACACACCCCACTGCACAAGCACACACAAACACACACACACACACACACACACACACACACACACACACCTCACTAAACAATGCACAATAATATATCGGTGTCGAAATGTTTGCCGTCTTTATTTTCTCATATTTTCTCACCTGTCTCGCAGCGGGATTGGGATTCTGGGTGCGGCTCGTCCCGAGTGGAAATAGCTGAGGATTAAAGGACCGTTTCAAACAAACAAGCTGAAGCAAGAAGGTGGACGTGTCTGAGGCGTCCTATCCCGTCATTATTGAGCAACGCACACCATCCACAACGCCGAGACCAGAGTACAGGGAGAACCAGAACTACAGCATGGAACTGTAGAACCACAGTCATCTCTATGGTAAGTGCTCATTAGGGTCGCAAACTGAAGGTGGCGCTAACAGTGTGTAGTGGAAATATAATGTACTGTATAACATGATTGTTTATGAATATGGTTTAGCATGTTCTTCCCGGTTCGAATCCCCATCGGGGTGGAGTTTCCATGTCCTCTCTGTGTCAGTGTGGGTTTTCTCCGGGTTCTCCGGTTTCCTCCCACAGTCCAAAAACATGGATCAAGTCAATTGAGTTCTCCAAATTGCCCCATATAGAGTGTGTGTGTGAGTGAGTGTGTGCCCAGTGATAGATTGCCCCCCTGTACTGGCTGTATCTGCCCAGCGCCCGAAACGTTCTACCCTGGAGGGGCATGGGGAACCCCCCCGTGACCCTAATAAAGGATAAATCAGAAGATAATGAATGAATGAATGAGGTTATGGTTTCTTTCAACGTGGTGTGGCTTCCTCATGCCCATCCGGGGAGAACGTTTCGGTCCCTGGCAGATACACCCAGGACAGGACGCCAATCCATCACTGGACACACACTCACTCACACACTCACTCTATATGGGGCAATTTGGAGAATTCATTTGACCTTGAATCCATGTGTTTGGACTGTGGGAGGAAACTGGAGAACCTGGAGGAAACCCACGCGGACACGGGGAGGACATGGAAACTCCACCCAGATTGGGGTTCGAACCTTGAATCCCCCAGCGCTGAGAGGAGAACATACTCTAAAATTTGGCAAGTAGGCAGTTTTTGCTTGATAATCTGAGAGGGCACTCGGGTGGAGAACATTTATTCCTTCCGTGAAGCCGAAGCAGCTTGGACGGCGGAGATTGAGCATTAACCCATATAAGATAAGATAAGATAAACCTGTATATGTCCCACAATGATTCAAACATACTATAAAATATGACTCATTAACTGCGTCTCATGAATATTAATTAGGTCATCATAAAAAAAAAACTTGTAAACTTCGTGTCTCATTAAATGGAAAGTTTTTTCTGTAGAAGTTCGCTGGTTAACCCCAGACAGACAGAGTGAGACTAGTGACGCTTGTCCTGATTGTCGTTGGTCTCTCATGCCACCCTGAACCTCCAGCTCCAGCTGAGACGGTCTGACCTTCACGCCTGACGCTGAAGACACTCCGAAACGTCTCGGCCTTGTTTTCCTGTTGCCTTGTCAGTGCCGTGTGTTGAGCCGGGGTGTGGCTTCATCTCCATCATCCGCTGACCATTATGCAAAACCCATTGTGTCTGCCGGCTGACACAATCGCCGTCGGGTTGCCGAGCTGCCATATCCAGGAGTCCATCAGCTCGGCGACGCCGTGACCGGGAGCGTGGAGAGGTGCTTTCACCGGTGACGTCCCAGGTGCAGGGTAAGTATGTTTATTTAGATAAGGCTCAGCCTACAGATTAGGACATGTGGCTCATAAGGTGCGGTTCACCTTTAAAGGCGTAAAGACGGGTTAAAAAAAAAAACTTTTCTTTTCACTACGTCCGTTTTTTTAATTAGAATTGCGCATTACACTGACGCACGAATAAAAAGATGACTTTTGTAGTGTTACTGTGAAATAAAAACAGGGGCTGGAGCCACAGTGGATGGAAAGGTTTGAAATGATCTGGGGGTTTTAGAAACGCTGGCAACCTCCGCCACAGATCTGTGGTTGTGCTACCTACATGTCGACATGCAGTTCCTTCCTGATTCGGGAGCGGGTCCTTCTCTATTCTGTAAATGAACGACCGAGTACCCTCATCTACTGCTTATTGTGTAAATTCAGCGGTCGGTCCACTTTATTTATGTAGATCCATCCATCCATCCATTATCTTCTGCTTTATCCTCTACTAGGGTTGTGGGGGGGTGAGGGGGAAGTTTTCCGGCGCTGGGCAGATATGCCCAGGACAGAGGGGCAATCTATGGCTGGGCACACACTCACTCATACACACACACTCTATATGGGGCAATCTGGAGAATTCGATTGACTTTAATCCATGTTTTTGGACTGTGGGAGGAAACCGGAGAACCCGGAGGAAACCCATGCGGACACGGGGAGAACATGGAAACTCCACCCAGATTGGAATTTGAACCAGCGCTTAGAGGAGAACATGCTAAACCCCTAAGCCACCATGCCACCTATGTGGAACCATCCATCCATTATCTTCCACTTTATCCTCTACTAGGGTCGTGGGGGGGTAACCCCATTCCCATCTGGGGAGAAGGTTTCGGGCGCTGGGCAGATACACCCAGGACAGGGGGGCAATCTATGGCTGAGCACACACTCAATAACACAGACACACTCTATATGGGGCAATTTGGAGAACTCAATTGACCTTGATCCATGTTTTTGGACGGTGAGAGGCAACCGGAGAACCCGGAGGAAACCCATGCGGACACTCCACCCAGATTGGGATTCGAACCGGGAATCCCCAGTGCTGAGGAGAACATGCTAAACCACTAAGCCACCATGCCGCCTATGTGGAACCATCCATCCATTATCTCTTGCTTTATCCTCTATTAGGGTCGCGGGGGGGAGGGGGGTTCCCCATGCCCATCCAGGGGAGAACGTTTCTGGCGCTGGGGAGATACACCCAGGACACGGGGGCAATCTATCGCTGGACACACACTCACTCTCACACACACATACACACACACACACACACACACACACACACACACTCTATACACTGCGACATGAAAGTCCCCAGTTCGAATCCTGGTCCCACTGAGTAATAAGGATGAGGTGCTCTTGGACAAGGAACCTAACCAAAGGTGTGCTCACCACATTCGAGGTGTGTGTGTGTGTGTGTGTGTGTGTGTGTGTGTGTGTGTGTGTGTGTGTGTGTTTCAGTTCACAAGTGGGTGACACCTGGAGGACAAATTCCTCAGTGTGTGAGCACAGTAAGTAGAATAGGTCACTGTATAACTGTATTAACTTTAATGTTTAAAAATATAGTTTAATATTGTTGTCTGCAGCTTGCTCTATGCAAAAGCACACCGTTGATTTGATCACCACCACGTTGGACTTATGTACTCGTTAAGACTTTGTGGAGGTTTATATACTATATAAAATAATAATAATGATAATAATAATAATAATAATAATAATAATAGGCGGCACGGTGGCTTAGTGGTTGGCACATTCGCCTCTCAGCTCTAGGGATTCCCGGTTCGAATCCCCATCTGGGTAAAGTTTCCATGTTCTCCCCGTGTCTGCGTGAGCTTCCTCCGGGTTCTCCGGTTTCCTCCCACAGTCCAAAAACATGGATCAAGTCAATTGAATTCTCCAAATTGCCCCATATAGACTTTGTGTGTGTGAGTGAGTGTGTGTCCAGCAATAGATTGCCCCCCTGTCCTGGGTCTATCTGCCCAGTGCCCGAGACGTTCTCCCCTGGATGGGCATGGGGAACCCCACCGCGACCCTAATAGAGGATAAAGCGGGAGATAATGAATGAATGAATGAATGAATAATAATAATAATAACAATACATTTTATTTTATAGGCGCCTTTCTGTTAGTCAAGGACACCGTACAGAAGTGCAAATGAGCATTAATTATAAAAACAACATGCTCAATACACAATATTAAAAGCATGTTAAAATAATGAAATTCAAAACGAGTTTTACATGCGGATTCCAGTTCACCAGATGTGGGACAAAGACTATGCTTGTGTGGGACGATGTGGGACACCAATACATCAAGGTTATGTAAAATAACCTTTTTCATTCATTCATTATTTCCCGCTTTTATCCTCTATTAGGGTCGCGGTGGGGGTGGGGGGTGGGGTTCCCCATGCCCATCCAGGGGAGAACGTCTCGGGCGCTGGGCAGATAGACCCAGGACAGGGCGCCAATCCATCGCTGGGCACACACTCACTCACACAGACACACTCTATATGGGGCAATTTGGGGAACTCAACTGACTTAATCCATGTTTTTGGACTGTGGGAGGAAACTGGAGAACCCGGAGGAAACACACGCAGACACGGGGAGAACATGGAAACTCCACCCAGATGGGGATTCGAACCAGGAATCCCTAGTGCTGAGAGAACATGTTAAACCACCGTGGTAATGATACGAGCCGCTGAATTCTGGACCAATCGAAGCTTATGCAGAGAATTGTGGAGGGAACCTGTATTTCAGTGATGTGGGAGGTGTTTTGTTGGGTTTCTTAATTTTTTTACCTCCAAAAAATCCCCAAGAATCAACCAGTCAGGAGTCAGATTCCATTTACACCATTTGCAGGAAACAACAGCACACACTCAGACAAAGGCGGAAACAAGGCGGTTATCGTGTGAACTGAAGAGATACCATCAAGAGATACCATCAACCCAAAATAAATTCTTCTTCCTCTTCTTCTTAAAACATATCGAGTTCACATCCGTCAGCCGCTTTTGGCCGACGCCTGACCTCAGTATGTTACCCACCTCTCGAACCCAAGACCTGCCTTTCACTGTGATGAGACCGGGGCATGTGGGTGGTAATAAGCTGGTTCTATACAGTAGGTCATTGTAAGTTTATTGATTTTTAGATGAACAGTTCGGATCCCAATTTGGGTGGAGTTTGCATGTTCTCCCCGTGTCCCCGTGGGTTTCCTCCGGGTGTTCCGGTTTCCTCCCACAGTCCAAAAACATGGATAAAGGTGAATTGAATGCCCCAAATTGCCCCATATAGAGTGTGTCTGTGTGAGTGTGTGTGTGCCTAGTGATGGATTGCCCCACTCGTCCTTGGTGTATCTGCCCGAAACGTTCTCCTCGGATGGGCATAAGGAAGCCACACCACGTTGAAAGAAACCATAACCTTATTCATTAATTCATTATCTTCAACTTTATCCTCTATTAGGGTCGCGGGGGGGTTCCCCATGCCCATCCAGGGAAGAACGTCTCGGGCGCTGGGCAGATACAGGGTGCCAATCTATCGCTGGACACACACTCACACAAACACACTCTATATGGGGCAATTTGGAGAACTCAACTGACTTAATCCATGTTTTTGGACTGTGGGAGGAAACTGGAGAACCCGGAGGAAACCCACGCGGACACGGGGAGAACATGGAAACTCCACCCAGATGGGGATTCGAACCGGGAATCCCTAGTGCTGAGAGAACATGTTAAACCACAGTGCCACCCTCGTAATGTTACCAAGATAGGTAAAATCCCCAAGAATCAACCAGTCAGGAGTCAGATTCCATTTACACCATTTGCAGGAAACAACAGCACACACTCAGACAAAGACGGAAACAAGGCGGTTATCGTGTGAACTGAAGAGATACCATCAAGAGATACCATCAACCCAAAATAAATTCCTGGTACGGTATCCACACTATCTCATTTTGATGTGAACTCTAAGAGAACATGTTCTTAAAACATATCGAGTTCACATCCGTCAGCCACTTTTGGCCGACGCCTGGCCTCAATCTGGTGCAAACAGTATGTTACCCACCTCTCGAACCCAAGACCTGCCTTTCACTGTGATGAGACCGGGGCATGTGGGTGGTAATAAGCTGGTTCTATACAGTAGGTCATTGTAAGTTTATTGATTTTTAGATGAACAGTTCGGATCCCAATTTGGGTGGAGTTTGCATGTTCTCCCCGTGTCCCTGTGGGTTTCCTCCGGGTGTTCCGGTTTCCTCCCACAGTCCAAAAACATGGATAAAGGTGAATTGAATGCCCCAAATTGCCCCATATAGAGTGTGTCTGTGTGAGTGTGTGCCCAGTGATAGATTGGCGTCCTGCCCTGAGTGTATCTGCCCAGCGCCCGAAACGTCCTCCCCTGGATGGACATTGGGAACACCCCCGGTAAATATTATGTTAGCAAAAAAAAGAAATAATAATAATAATAATAATAATAATAATAATAATAAAATAAAATTATAAAATTTTAACAATTAAAAATTAAACATAGCAGCGTACAATAAAAATGTAAATATAAAAATATAATAGCAATGATAATAAAAAAAAAATATATATATATAAAATATAGCAGGGTGACATGGTGGCTTAGTGCTTTAGCATGTTCTCCTCTCAGGGATAGGGATTTCCAAATTCGAATCCCAATCTGGGTGGAGTTTCCATGTTCTCCCCGTGTCCGCGTGGGTTTCCTCCGGATTCTCCGGTTTCCTTCCACAATCCAAAAAACACGTTCTCCAAATTGCCCCATATAGAGTGTGTCTGTGTGAGTGTGTGTCCAGTAATAGATTGGTGTCCTGGGTGTATCTGCTTAGCGCCCGGAAGGCTCTCCCCTGGACGGGCACCCCCCCCCCCCCGCGACCCTAGTAAAGGATAAAGCTGAAGATAGAGGATGGATGGATGAACAGCTCTAATTGAAGTTAAAGACCTTTCCTAAAACGTGGTGTAAGCTGAAGGTGTTTCTGTGAATTTAAACAGCTAGATGGGACGTCTCTCAAGATTTCGTCTGTCCTGTGAGGCGCACCTGTCAGAGTTCTGATACGGCTGAATGCGGATAAAAAATAATAAAGTGTATGATATGATTCGAGGTAAAATAAAGGAAGAAATAAAGTTTGATGGTGACTCTGGGACGAGGGAAACGAACTGCACGACGTTACGTGGGTCAGCAAATAAATGTGTAAATATACTTTGAGTAAAAGAAATCAGGTGCTTGTGGGGCAAGCTGCCTGCAGAAAAAGGCCCGGCACTGGAGACTGCAGGAGACCAGAGTGGGCAAACTGGGCAATGCCCTCAAACCAGGGCACAATTCGGGTTTATGTTTTAATATGCGAGGTCTCATCAACCCTTGGAAGTCTATGTAATTCTTCCCGCCCATGTTTTTCAGGATGACGAGTGAGCGGAACATGTGCCGGTTCCGATGGAGCACGAGAACCATCTGCTTGGTGGCTTCAGTTCTGTTTCTGTCTCTGTACCTGATCCTGAGTTATCAGAAATACTCGCAGAACCCGGATCAACTGCAGAGACTGGCAAAGACGAGAGACGCCATACTGCAGACACTCAATGCCACATGCTCCACGTTGGTGTCCCACCACAGTATTACCCCAATCACGGGTACCAGGAACGTCATGGTGTCCGCGTTCCTGAACGAGCAGACGGCTGGACAAGTGCTCGTCCTCTCTATAATGGACACCACTGACCCGAAACCGTTTTACTGTGTGTTCTGTTGCACCTCCGGAAGACACGGCGTGTCACTGGTGACGTCGGAGAGACGCTGGGATCATTTCGGCTATCCCTTCGTGACCACGGATGCGTTCTGTAGAACAGAACCGGCATGCGGTGCGACACACGTGGCCATTTCAGCACCTGAGCACATTGATGGGAACCTCCAGTATTTGCCTATACAAGTGTCCCAGGGGTACAGAGAAGATTTCGAGGTCGTCTTCACGCTCTGCATCTCCACCATGTTTGGAAAGTACAACAATGCGCTTCAGTTTGTTCAGACCATCGAGACGTACAGGCTGCTGGGCGTGAAGCGCGTGGTCGTCTACAACACCAGCAGTGGTTCGGATCTGGAGAAGGTCCTGCTCCATTACCAAAAGGAGGGGCTCCTGGAGATCGTCCCTTGGCCGATCCATCACTTCTTCGAACCGTCTAATGGCTGGAACTACCAGGAGTTTGGAGGTGAAGTGCACTACTATGGACAGCAGGCTACACTCAACGACTGTGTCCACAGGAACCGGGATAGGTCTAAGTACGTTCTGCTGAACGATGCCGATGAAATCATCATGCCGTACCACCATTCATCCCTGAACCAACTCATGAAGGAACTCCAGGACAAGAACCCTAATGTGGCCACGTTCATTTTCTGGGAACTTTTTTTCTATGAAGTGTTTGCAGAAACCAGTGAAAAGTTCGACGTCCCTGAGTGGAGACACGTCCCCGGCGTCAACATTCTGAGGTACATCTACAGGCAGCCCCTAAATGCCGAGACTTTTATCCCCACCAAAATGATCGTGAACCCAAGGAAGATCTTCCAGACTTCGATTCACGATGTGCTTAAGAGTAGCGGAGAGACCTACAGGGTACCGCTCGACGTGGCCGTCGTGATGCACAGTTCAAACGTCAAGGAGCCCAAAAGCCTTGACAGCCTGGTGACGGACAAGATCATTTGGGAATATGCCGAGAGGCTGATCCCGAATGTCAGTCGAGTGCTGCGGGACGCTGGGCTTCTGACTTCAGTGTGAGGGAACGGTCCAAATACTGCGAACCCTGAAACAAAGACCCAAAAATAGTTTTATATTTTTTATTTACATGGTTGGGTTTTTTTTACTGGTGGCTTATTCATCTTTAACAGAGATTATTTAATGGATCGGTGTTCCGAGAATGTATTATTTGAGAAATCACACAGTATGTCATTACAGTATGGGAGTGACATTGATGGGATAGGCCTCAGCACCCCCGATACCCTGGTACGGATGGTTAAAATGTCTTTTCCCTCCAAAAAACACTAAGAATCAGGAGTCCATTTCCATTGACACCATTTGCATTGACACCATTTGCAGGAAACATCTGCTCAAAGCTGGTTATTGTGTAAACTGAAGAGATACCATGAGGAGATACCATCCACCCAAATGAAATTCCTGGTACGGTATCCACACTATCTGATTTTGATGTGAACTCTAAGAGAACATGTTCCTAAAACACATCGAGGCCGATGACTGACCCCAATCTGGTGCATATAGTATGTTACCCACCTCTCGAACCCAAGGGGCGCCATTCACTATGATGAAACCGCGGCATGTGGCTCGGATCCGGTGTTGCCGACTCCTCAGTAAGGAAAGCAGCTATTGGCTGTCCTAAAAGTCGCTAGAAGTCACTAAATGACGCCACCGCCTAATTTGCATGATACGTGTTTTTAAAGCCTGCCCTGCGATAGATTGACGTCCTGTCCTGGGTGTATCTGTCCAGCGCCCAAAATGTTCTCCCCTGGATGGGCACGGGGAACCGGCCACAAACACACTCTATGGGGCAATTTGGAGAATTCAATTCCCCATGTCTGTGTGGGTTTCCTCAGGGTGCTCCGATTTTCTCCCACATTCCAAAAAACATGGATCAAGATCAAGATTCTCCAAATTGCCCCATATAGAGTGTGTCTGTGTGAGTGAGTGTGTGCCTAGCGATAGATTGACGTCCTGTCCTGGGTGTAACCGTCCAGCGCCCGAAACGTTCTCTCTCTTAGATGAACGGCTCGATTCCCAATCTGGGTGAAGTTTCCATGTTCTCTCCGTGTCCGCATGGGTTTCCTCTGGTTCTCCGCTTTCCTCCCACAGTCCAAAAAGATGGATTCAAGGTCAACTGAATTCTCCAAATTGCCCCATATAGACATTTACATTTGGTTATTTAGCGGACGTTTTTCATTTAAAGTGATTTACAAGGTGAGCACAGGGTTAATCACAACATCCCTGGACCAATGAGAGTTAAGGGCCTTGCTCATTGGTAACTTCAGTGGACCTGGGATTTGAACCCCCAACCTTCAGATTGATAGCCCCCCCCCCCCCGCGACCCTAGTAAAAGATAAAGCTGAAGATAAAGGATGGATGGATGAACAGCTCTAATTGAAGTTAAAGACCTTTCCTAAAACGTGGTGTAAGCTGAAGGTGTTTCTGTGAATTTAAACTGCTAGATGGGACGTCTCTCAAGATTTCGTCTGTCCTGTGAGGCGCACCTGTCAGAGTTCTGATACGGCTGAATGCGGATAAAAAATAATAAAGTGTATGATATGATTCGAGGTAAAATAAAGGAAGAAATAAAGTTGGTGGTGATGGTGATTTTTTGGGACGAGGGAAACGAACTGCACGACGTTACGTGGGTCAGCAAATAAATGTGTAAATATACTTTGAGTAAAAGAAATCAGGTGCCTGTGGGGCAAGCTGCCTGCAGAAAAAGGCCCGGCACTGGAGACTGCAGGAGACCAGAGCGGGCAAACTGGGCAATGCCCTCAAACCAGGGCACAATGGGGCTTTTATACAAACTCACAATTAGGCTCTAAAATGGGAAATGAGAAGTGCAAATCAGCACAATGGTCGTTACCTTAGGGCAGCACGGTGGCTTAGTGGTTTGGCATGTTCTCCTCTCAGCGCTAGGGATTCCCGGTTCGGATCCCAATCTGGGTGGAGTTTCCATGTTTTTCCCGTGTCCGCGTGGGTTTCCTCCGGGTTTTCCGGTTTCCTCCTACAGTCCAAAAACATGGATCAAGGTCAATTGAGTTCTCCAAATTGCCCCATATAGAGTGTGTCTGTGTGAGTGAGTGCGTTTCCAGTGATAGATTGGCGTCCTGTTCTGGGTGTATCTGCCCAGCGCCCGAGACGTCGTCCCCTGGATGGGCATAAAGAACCCCCCCCTCGCAACCCTAGTAGAGGATAAAGTGGAAGATAATGGATGGATTATCTGTAATACAAGAGACAGCATGGTGGCTTAGTGGTTTAGCATGTTCTCCTCTCAGCGCTAGGAATTCCCGGTTCGAATTCCAATCTGGGTTCTCCGGTTTTCTCCCACAGTCCAAAAACATGGATCAAGGTGGATTGAATGCTCCAAATTGCCCCATATAGAGTGTCTGTGTGAGTGAGTGTGTTTCCACTGATAGATTGGCGTCCTGTCCTGGGTGTATCTGCCCAGCGCCCGAAACGTTCTCCCCTGGATGGACATTGGGAACACCCCTCCACCCCCCATGCGACCCTAGTAAAGGGTAAAGAGGAAGATGATGCATGGATGTTGTGGGAGGAAAAAGGTGAGTAAACTACAAATGAACTCTAGTTTCTCGGTTTTGTAAATCATCGAGTGTCGGCAGAGTGTTATGGAACGTTCCCAACAGTTCTGGAACGCTGAGAGAGCTCGTCGTCATAGCGATCAAACTAAAGGAACGTGGTTTAAGATGTGGGATTGAGTGTGTTCAGACGAAGCTCGGGTGGAGTTGCAGAACACACACGGTTCTCACTGTAAGTCGGACTGTGGGGCGTAATTTTGCACAGCGTTTCATTATGGCCTCCTGCGGAAGTGAAACGAATGAGTCAACTGAATGTGGGTTCTTAGTTTGGTGTTAAATGTCAGATAATTTTTTCAGCTAAAGTCACGGCGTGAAGTGAGTGGACTGTTTTTAGCTCTTCTCCATCCTTGTGCTGTGTGTGTGTCTGTAAACATACAGTCAGGCTTTACTCGCTTTTAGCCTCTGTCTCCCTCTGGGGGCAGGATGGGGCATGGTTGCGGGACGGTTGAAACAAGTCCAAAATTCAACCGTAAATCCATTCATTGGACATTCATCGGGCGCTGGGCAGATACACCCAGGACAGAACGCCAATCTATTATTGGACACACACTCACTCACACAGACACACTCTATATGGGGCAATTTGGAGAATTCTATTGACCTTGATCCATGTTTTTGGACTGTGGGAGCAAACCGGAGAACCCGGAGGAAACCCACGCGGACACGGGGAGAACATGCAAACTCCACCCAGATTGGGATTCAAACCGGGAATCCCTAGCACTGAGAGGAGAACATGCTAAACCACTAAGCCACCATGCCGCCCTACTACCGCATCTTATGTAAATATTATATATCGCACTCCTGGTTAGATGCTAATTACATTCTTATTGGCTCTGTGTACAATGTCTAATCTAATCTAATCTGATCTAATCTAAATTAAATACAGTCAGAATGGAAATGCCATGGGCTCTTTAAATAAGTATGAAGTATTTCTACATCACATACACGCCCTCCACCCTGTTACAGAGGTCATATGAGGTAAGTTCCACCATCAATGAATAATCATGATGTCATGCTTATTATTAGCACTCGCGGTTAGTTGACTCCCCGCTTGGCCCCAGTTGAATTATCGGATGGCACAGTGTGCTTCCTGAAGCCTTCTGCATTGTTGGACATCCATCCATCCATCCATCCATCCATCCATCCCCCCCCCCCCCCCCCCCCCCCCCCCCCCCCCCCCCCCCCCCCCCCCCCCCCCCCCCCCCCCCCCCCCCCCCCCCCCCCCCCCCCCCCCCCCCCCCCCCATTCAATTGACCTTGATCCATGTTTTTGGACTGTGGAAGGAAACCGGAGAACCCGGAGGAAACCCACGCGGACTTGGAGAGAACATGGAAACTCCACCCAGATGGGGATTCGAACCGGGAATGCCTAGTGCTGAGAGGAGAACATGCTAAACCACTACATTGTTGGACATACTAATGAATGTGAATGCAGCTTAAATGAGCCTCAAGTGAGTCGACTTCCTAAATAATCATCACCGCTCTCGTTGTTTTCCTTCAGCCCTTTAGGGGGCACTAAAGAGACATATTTTTGGTAGAAATTTTTGCCTGTCTAGATGCAGCCCCTTTAGTTTTCCAGGCTTTGGACCGGCACCATGAGTGCACTGTTACATACCCCCCACCCCCCAATGACCGGGACGTTGAGCATCTGTCATTAATCTCTTACCTGTCGGCATGTAGACTCATATAGACATGGAAATTCATACTGGGAGGGTGGTGTGCCCACCCCACCCGACAAACGGCATGATCACAGTACCGTCCTGCAGTGAGGTGGAAGCGTCAGGCCCTGCAGAACCATGTCTACAACACATGTTAATCACATCATCCCTGGAGCAATGAGGGTTGAGGGCCTTGCTCATGGACCCACACTGGACCCACATTGGTAACCTGTATAAATATATATAATAAAGTTGTATATTTTTTATTTTTATCTATTTATTTTTTTTAAATCACACAGTATGTCATTATGAGGGGTGGCTTAGTGGTTTAGCACATTCTCCTCTCAGTGCTAGGGATTCCTGATTCGAATCCCCATCTGGGTGGAGTTTCCATGTTCTCCCCGTGTGCGCGTGGGTTTCCTCCGGGTTCTCCGGTTTCCTCCCACAGTCCAAAAACATGGATCAAGGTCAATTGAATCCTCCAAATTGCCCCATATAGAGTGTGTGTGTGTGAATGAGTGTGTGTCCAGCGATGGATTGGCGTCCTGTCCTGGGTGTATCTGCCCAGCGCTCGAGACGTTCTCCCCTGGATGGGCAGTCTGTTTGTCGGGATAACTTCCCGTTATCCGATCAAGCTGAAACTTTGCACAATTGTTTATGTTTGTTTGCGATTGACAGCACATCAATCAATTAAAAATGTTACCAATTAATTAACTAATTAGTGGTAATTAATACATGTAATTATATGGATAAATTGCCCATTTTCTACTAAATTTTCTACTTCACAAGCAGAATTAATTTAGGATAAAGTCATTTAACACGATATAGGGGTGTTTTTTTAATATATATATATATATTTTTATATTTATATATTTTTTTACTTCATTTATGGGTCGATTCTATCGCTTTATTCCATCCAGACAGCTAATGAAGTTCAAATCGGAATCCTATTGGATGATAAACGGGGAGAAGGCGGGAGCTAAGGAGTGGAGTGAACTCGTGATTGGCTCAATCTTTAACCACGCTGGCTCTTTTACATTTTAAAAAGTACATTAAACTATGTATATATCTTTTTTTTTGCAAATATTAAATATAATAAACTTGTACGTTCTGTTATGTCCCCCCGAGGATTAATAAAGTATTCTGATTCTAAATTTGTAAAACTGCTAACACAAACATGGCGACCCCTCAACCGTCACAATAAAGACGAATAACATGATTGATGCGTTCCTGTTTATTTAAAACCGCCAAATATAGAATATTATCATGCATTTGCCTCAGATTTTGCTTTTAAAAAGACGTAACGTCATTAATAATATTTTGAAACGTTTGCTGGCCCGTTGGCGCCCCCTGCTGTTGGGGTGATTAGCCTGTTTGTAGAGACGAAACGTGGTTTGTTCTTTG
Organism: Corydoras maculifer; assembly: GCA_019802435.1. NCBI lineage: Eukaryota > Metazoa > Chordata > Actinopteri > Siluriformes > Callichthyidae > Corydoras > Corydoras maculifer. The sequence continues at coordinate 105,295 of JAFMOD010000964.1, forward strand.
TAGATCAATCCTGCTGAAACAAACGCTTCCAAAAAAAGGTTTTAACGTGTTTTGAGGCTTTAATAACCTCAGAGTTTGGTCACTGTGTGATCCTGATGGGGTTTTTATTTACTTATTTTAAAGCTAACAGAGCCTTTAAAACGTTTCCTGAAGATAAAATGACGTAAAATAAAGATTCAGATGTGAATTCAGTTTAAGAGGGTCATTAAAGGGGTCGCTTTTCCGACATAACTCTAAAGACAAAATTATTTGGATGGAGTAATCAGATCTTAAGAACATCGCATGCTAACGGTTTATTGTTGTAGCCCGTTCTCCATCTTTATGAATAACTGCGGAACCTGAATGTAGAACCTTATGTTGGTTTGCTGCCAGGGTTTGGTGACCGAGGGCAGTTTAGATTTACTTCTCAAACGTTTCAGCGCAAGAAATCCAGGTTCGAATCCCGATCTGGGTGTCTCCATGTTCCCCGGTGTCCACGTGGGCTTTCTTGGGGTTCTCCGGTGTTCTCCCACAGACCAAAAACATGGATTCAAGGTAATTTGGCGGCTCTAAATTGCTCCTCTATATAGTGTGTGTGTGCCCATTGATGGATTTGTGCCTTGTCCCAGGTGTCTGCCCAGCTCCCAAATGTTCTCCCCTGGGGACACCTCCCCCCAAATGTGGATAATCTCCCCGTGTCCTCGTGGGTTTCCTCTGGGTTCTCCAGTTTCCTCCCACAGTCTAAAAACATGGATCAAGGTCAATTGAGTTTTCCAAATTGCCCCATAGAGAGTGTGTCTGTGTGAGTGTGTGCCCAGTGATAGATTGCCCCCCTGTCCTGGGTGTATCTGCCTAGTGCCCGAAACGTTCTCCCCTGAATGGGCATGGGGAACCCCCCTCCCCCTGACCCTGATAGAGGATAAAGCAGAAGATAATGGATGGATGGATGGATGGATGGCTGGACGTTTAGAAACTACCTATTGCATAAGTGGTGGCTTAGTGGTTTAGCATGTTCTCCTCTCAGCATACTGTACTGTTGATCCACATATTGCCTTTTCCTAATACAATGATGTGTGCACTGATATACACACCTCCAAATGTCTGCGCCAATTAGTATTTCTAATTTACCATGCGGTGACAGGGTGGCTTAGTGGTTTAGCATGTTCTCCTCTCAGCGCTAGGGATTCCCAGTTCGAATTCCAATTTGAGTGGAGTTTCTATGTTCTCCCCATGTCCATGTGGGGTTCCTCCGGGTTCTTCGGTTTCCTCCCACAATCCAAAAACATGAATTCAAGGTATATTAAATTCTCCAAATTGCCCCATATAGAGTGTGTCTGTGTGTCCAGCGATAGATTGGCGTCCTGTCCTGGGTGTATCTGTCCAGCGCCCGAAACGTTCTCCCTGGATGGGCATGGGGAACCCCCCACAACCCTAGTAGAGGATAAAGCTGTAGATAATGGATGGATGGATGGATGGATGGATATACCTGAGCTCTATATCTATTACATTTTCTCTTCTTAAAGTACTTACTTGTAATGGATACATTAGATGTATCTATATCTTTCCCAATTACTGTCACTTCTGCTGCTGACAAATGTGAATTTTCCCCACTGTGGCACCAATAAAGGATTATCTTATCTTATCTTATTGCCCAGCACATCTGAATTATTTTTTTATATGGATAAAGGGGAAAAACCTACAGCAGCCATGTGATTTTTCTTTTTCCCCATCACAGTTCTGTTCAACCAGGGTGTGACTTCACCCCCCGTCTCTGCTCTAATATGTAAAACACCGTGTGCCGCGTCTGAATTCCAGTTTCCGTCAGTTCAGCAAACTCGTGGCGGTTTAATCGAAGCAGGAATGAATTGACGCCTTGAATCGATGCAAAAAAACAAAACAAAAAAACCCGAAAACATCTGGAGAGGGGTGAGTGCATTTTCATTTGGATGAAGCTCCGATGTCCATTTCACTTTCAAAAGAGTTAAAATGGTCAAAATGTTCCTTTATATTTAATTTCTTTTAAAGTGCCAGATATCATCTTATTGTTCATCGTCTAAACAGATAGATTATCATCCATCCATCCATCCATTATCTTCCGCTTGTCCGGGGTTCGGGTCGCGGGGGCAGCAAGTAGGGAGACCCAGACCTCCCTCGCCCCAGCCACCTCCACCAGATCAAGTGGGGGAACTCTGAGGTGTTTCCAGACCAGCTGAGAGATATAATCCCTCCAGCGTGTCCTGGGTCGTCCCCGGGGGTCTCCTCCCAGCTGGACTTGCCCGAACCACCTCAACTGGCTCCTTTCAATTATTATGTGATTTAAAGTAATAATCCTTTGAAGAATGATCAGGGCGTACTGTATGTGAGGGTTTCAACAGGCATTGTGTTTTGAGATATAAAGCTGTAAAGAATTGTAAGGATATTTAAATGAATTTGCCTGTATGCAGACGATGGTATGCAAATATGAAAGAGACTGAAAGTGTCTGAATTATTTATGTAAGCACCTCTGCCCAGCGCAGACACTGTGCAAACTGCGCAGATAAGGTCTTTATGTGGACACGTCTGATCTAGACGCATGGCAGGGCTTCCTACATCTAAACCATTCCATTTCCATTTCCAGCCCTTTAGTAGCTGCAATTATTCAAAGCGTCTTTATACAGAGCATCAGTATCAGAGAAGGCTGAATGTATAGGGAGCGGTAGCTCAGTTGTTAAGGCGTTGTGCTATCAATCTGAAGGTTGGGGGTTTAAAGTCCAGGTCCACTGAAGTTACCAGTGTGGGTCCTTGAGCAAGAACCTTAACCCTGATTGCTCCAGGGATGCTGCGATTAACCCTGTGCTCACCTTATTACCTTATTACCATCTGGGTGGCACGGAGGCTTAGTGGTTGGCATGTTCTCCTCTCAGCGCTAAGGATTCCTGGTTCGAATCCCCATCTGGGTGGAGTTTCCGGGTTCTCTCCGGGTTCTCCGGGTTCCTTCCACAGTCCAAAAACATGGATCAAGGTCAATTGAGTTCTTCAAATTGCCCCATATGGAGAGTGTCTGTGTGAGTGAGTGTGTGCCCAGTGATAGATTGGCGTCCTGTCCTGGGTGTATCTGCCCAGCGCCCGAAACGTTCTTCCCTGGATGGGCATAGGGATTATTTCACTTGTTTGTAATTATTCCCACACGTGTTTTTCAGGATGGTCCGTGATCGGAACATGTTCTGGTTCATAAGGAAAACTACAAAGATCCGCTTCATCATGGTGGTTTTGCTGTTTTTGCCCTTTCTGTTTCTGTCCCAGTATCTGGTCCTGAACACCGATTCCTTCAACGGAAACCCAAACCCTCCAAAGATAAGACCCGCCATAAGGCAACCCTCCAGCTCGATCAATGGCACATGCTCCACGTCGGTGTCCCACCACAGTATTACCCCAATCACGGGTACCAGGAATGTCATGGTGTCCGCGTTCCTGAACGAACAGACGGCTGGGCGGGCGCTCGTCCTCTCTATAATGAACACCACTGATCCGAAACCGTTTTACTGTGTGTTCTGTTGCACCTCCGGAAGACACGGCGTGTCACTGGTGACGTCGGAGAGACGCTGGGATCACTTCGGCTTTCCCTTCGTGACCACGGATGCGTTCTGTAGAACAGAACCGGCATGCGATGCGACACACGTGGCCATTTCAGCACCTGAGCACATTGATGGGAACCTCCAGTATTTGCCTATACAAGTGTCCCAGGGGTACAGAGAAGATTTCGAGGTCGTCTTCACGCTCTGCATCTCCACCATGTTTGGAAAGTACAACAATGCGCTTCAGTTTGTTCAGACCATCGAGACGTACAGGCTGCTGGGCGTGGAGCGCGTGGTCGTCTACAACACCAGCAGTGGTTCGGATCTGGAGAAGGTCCTGCTCCATTACCAAAAGGAGGGGCTCCTGGAGATCATCCCATGGCCGATCCATCACTTCTTCGAGCCGTCTGAAGGTTGGAGTTATGAGAGGCATGGAGGTGAAGTGCACTACTATGGACAGCAGGCTACACTCAACGACTGTGTCCACAGGAACCGGGATAGGTCTAAGTACGTGCTGCTGAATGATGCCGATGAAATCATCATTCCGTACCGCCATTCGTCCCTGAACCAACTAATGAAGGAACTCCAGGACAAGAACCCTAATGTGGCCACGTTCATGTTCTGGGACCTGTCCTACTTCGAAGTGTTTGCAGAAACCAGCGGGAGATTCGACGTCCCTCAGTGGAGGCACGTCCCCGGCGTCAACATCTTGAGGTACATCTACAGGGAGCCCCTGACCGATTCAGTCCAAACCAAAATGATCGTCAACCCGAGGAAGGTCATCCAGACCTCCATTCACGAGATGAGTAAGAGTAGCGGAGAGACCTTCATCGTACCGAGCGACGTGGCCATCGTGATGCACAGTTCGAAGGTCAAGCAGCCCAACGGCACCGACAGCCTGCTGATGGACAAGGTCATTTGGGAATATGCAGAGAGGCTGATCCCAAAAGTCAGCCGAGTGCTGCAGAACGCTGGGCTTCTGACTCATAACGTTCTCCCCCTCATGGAGTTTCCAAAAATCTTTTATATTTTAATATTTGGTTCATTTATTTTGCTTTTTTTTGCTTTCGTTCGTAACTAAACGATGAAAATATTATTATTTATATAGATTATAGATTGTTGTTCAGCAAGGGTGGCGTGGGGGCGGCGCAGTGCCTACATCTGTCAACCAATGCTGGGGAACAAGGTTTAAATCACGATCTGGGTGAAGTTTCCATGTTCTCTACATTATTATTTTTTTTTTTACAGTTCACATTTCCTCCCACATTAGCTTCTCTAAATTGCCCCTATCCAAATTATATATATATATATATATATATATATATATATATATATATATATATATATATATATATATATATATATATATATATATATAAAATCTTTTTAGATTGCCCCCAATCTCTATATATAGATTGCCTCCTTGGGGTTTTCTGGGTTTTCCGGTGGATCAAGGTCAATTGAATTCTCTAAATTGCCCCATATAGTGTGTGTGTGTGTGTGTGAGTGAGTGTGTGTCCAGTGATAGATTGGCGTCCTGTCCTGGGTGTATCTACCCAGTGCCTGAAACGTTCTCCCCTGGATGTGCATGGGAAACCGCCTTTCAACCCCAGTAGACGATAATTTGTTAATCCTCTTGTTGAGGACAATTCTATGTGTTTAATGTGAATAGATGTAAATATTGATGCTGGGGCAGGGGGCAGGGGGCAGGTTCCCTAAGAGTCACATGACCTTCTGCTTTTCATCATTTTTAATGTTCCCACTTTGATGCAAACAGTTCAATTCGGATTTGTGGGTCAAAGTGGGTCAAAGGTCACCAACCATGTGCCACTGAGCTGCCCTGACCCATAAACCAAATCTTATTTTTTAAATGGACTCTGATTAAACACATGTGGCGGGGTGAAGAGGAACCAATGGCATTTTGAGTGGGGGCAATCAAAAGTTATAGGCGGTAATTAAAGGTACTAATTGTGCGTATAATCATCACGTTGTATGTCTCAGCCCGGCTCATACTGAGTGTTAGTGGAACCTCCACCCTTTCCGAGGGTCATTTGCACATCGTTTGTATCTTACACTGTTTATTCTGCCTGGCCATTCGAGGAGGAGCCTCGGTCCTCACAAGGATTCTGCCCTTTTAAATCCAAATGCCGAAGGCTTTTATCTGCCGCCGTCAGTTCAGCTGGCTCTTTAAGGATTAAGGATCGCTGTGCAGATGCTTTGACACAATGTTCAATAACTTTTCTCTGCATTTTGTGTGTTTTTGTGCATTTCCAACGTTTTTGTGCATTTTTTTGATACATTTTGCACATTTTCTTTGCATTTTGTGCTTTTCTTTCTGCGTTCTCTTCGGTTTTTTATGCATTTTGCATGTTTTCTGTGCATGTTGTGTGTTTTTTGTGTGTTTTCTTTGTGCGATTTTCATTTATTTTGCTTGTTTTCTGTGCAATTTGTGCTTTTCTTTCCGTGTTTTTCTCATTCTACTGCTTTTTTTAAAATGCATTTAGCATGTTTTCTGAACATATTGCATGTTTTTTGTGCAGTGTGTGTATTTGTGCATTTCCCATATTTTTTTTTATACATTTTGCACGTTTTCTTTGCATTTTCTGCTTTTCTTTCTGCGTTCTCTTGCATTAAACATGCTTTTAGCATGTTTTCTGTGCATATTGCACGTTTTTTGTGCATTTTTGGATATTTCCCACATTTTTTGTGCGTTTAGCATTTTTTCTGTGCATTTTGTGTGTTTTTTTTGTGCGATTTTCATTTATTTTGCTTGTTTTCTGTGCAATTTGTGCTTTTCTTTCCGTGTTTTTCTCGTTCTAATGCTTTTTTTAAAATGCATTTAGCATGTTTTCTGAACATATTGTATGTTTTTTGTGCATTGTGTGTATTTCCTACATGTTTTGTGCGTTTGTCATGTTTTTCTTGTACTCTTCAAGCTTTTTGCATGTTTTCTGTGCATTTTGTGTGTTTTTGTGCATTTCCCATGTTTTTTTATACATGTTACACTTTTTTCTTTGCATTTTCTGCTTTTCTTTCTGCGTTCTCTTGCGTTTTACATGCTTTCTGCACGATTTCTGTGCATATTGCATGTTTTTTGTGCATTTTTGGATATTTCCCGCATTTTTTGTGCGTTTAGCATTTTTTCTGTGCATTTTGTGTGTTTTCTTCGTTTTCTTGTGTGATTTTCATTTATTTTGTGTTTTCTGTGCATTTTGTGTGTTTTTTATGTTTTCTTCATTTTTTGTGTGTGTGTTTGTTATTTATTTCGCATGTTTTCTGTGCACTTTGTGTGTTTTTTGTGCGCTTTCTTCTTTTTTTTTGTGTGTTTTTAATTTATTTTTGTGTTTTCTGTGCATTTTGTGTGTTTTTGTGCATGTTTTTTTTTATACATTTTGCACGTTTTCTTTGCATTTTCTGCTTTTCTTTCTGCGTTCTCTTGCGTTAAACATGCTTTTTGCATGTTTTCTGTGCATATTGCACGTTTTTTTTGTGCATTTTTGGACATTTTCTGTGCGTTTAGCATTTTTTCTGTGCATTTTGTGTGTTTTTTGTGTGTTTTTTTCTTTTGTGCGATTTTCATTTATTTTGCCTGTTTTCTGTGCAATTTTTGCTTTTCTTTCCGTGTTTTTCACGCTCTAATGCTTTTTTAAAAATGCATTTAGCATGTTTTCTGAACATATTGTACGTTTTTTGTGCATTGTGTGTATTTCCTACATGTTTTGTGCGTTTGTCATGTTTTTCTTGCACTCTTCATGCATGTTTAACGTGCATATTGCCGGTTTTCTGTGCATTTTGTATTTATTGTACCTTTTTCACATTTTTCTTGCGTTTTTTTTATTCACTTTGCACGTTTTTTGTGCATATTACACATTTTTTATACATTTTTTCTGTTTTTTTACATTTCTCACGTTTTTTTGTGCATTTTTTCTTGCGTTTTTCATTCATTTCATTCATTTTTTGTGCGTTTTTCTCGTTTTTCTTGCATTCATCATGCGTTTTGCATGTTTTTTTACATAGAGGAATAAGCTTGGAATTATTTCGACGGTAGAATAAAAATAGATGATGGTGCAAAAAGTTGAAATTAGTTGGACGGTTAGTTATGACATCATCCCTGCATTTAATGCAAACACACAAGATCTCTGTCACAACAGTTATCAACAGTCGTGGCAGTAAACCGGGCGCAACATCCCGCCGAAATTCTCAATAAATAAACATCTACAGCTGAGAATTTAGTAAGACACATTCAAACGCGAATGACGGCGCGGTGTTTTACATTCAAACCAGAACGACGGCGCGGTGTGTTAGAAACAATCAGAAGAAACAGCTCCAGGTCCGAACGGTATCGGCCTCGTATCAACGTGTCCTCTCAGCTCTCAGTGAACTGTTCATTGCGTAAGGCACAGTGATGCATTATGGGGGCTTTGGAGTCGGTGGCTTTACATTCACAGTGTGGTTCACGATACAAAAGACGAATGGCGTCACAAAAAGGCTACAGGGTTCCCCATCGTTCTCTTTTTTGGTGCGCAGGTGATACTGGCAGTGAAGCACCTTTGTTTCCAGGCGGTTTTCGGAGCCGCAGTGCGCTCCTCTTTGTGGACAGGTCCGTGGCAGTGAGTAGTGAGTTTGGTGCTGCAGTTTCAGATGCTCAGTGCGGTTCAGTATGGCTCTGAAGGTGGCGCCGGAGTCATCACGGTGCTTCCAGTCTCAGTGTGCTGACGATAATGCGTGTGTGTGCGTCCTGTATGGTTGAAATACGAGTCCAAAGTGGCAATCGGTCAGTTTCCAAACACCAAAAGAAGGCCCGGGGCCCGTGAGTCTGACGGGCGGCGGGGTTCAGTCCGGCTCTCGGCGTTTGTCTTTGTTCAGCTGCAGCTCCTCCATCTTCTCCTGAAGGAACGAGCTGGGTGCAGAGGAGCCTCGCATTCGGGAGGGCAACGTGGCACACTGCCAAAAGATAATAATTATTTAATTAATAATTTAAATATTACTGTAATTAATAATTTAATTAATAATTTTAATAATACAGTGTGGCGGCACGGTGGCTTAGTGGTTAGCATGTTCTCCTCTCAGCGCCAGGGATTCCCGATTCGAATCCCCATCTGGGTGGAGTTTCCATGTTCTCCCCGTGTCTGCGTGGGTTTCCTCTGGGTTCTCCGGTTTTCTCCCACAGTCCAAAAACATGGATCAATTCAATTGAATTCTCCAAATTGCCCCATATAGAGTGTGTCTGTGTGAGTGAGTGTTTGCCCAGCGATAGATTGCCCCCCTGTCCTGGGTCTATCTGCCCAGCGCCCGAGACGTTCTCCCCTGGATGGGCATGGGAAACCCCACCGCGACCCTAATAGAGGATAAGCGGGAGATAATAGATGAATTAAAAATAATACTGTAATTAATAATTTAAATAATACTGTAATTAATAATTTTATTCATCATTTAAATAAGAATTTAATTAATCATTTAATTAATAAATATTAATTAATATGGGACGTGGAATAAAAGCTGGCCACTGTTTTTATTTAGATGTCTGTAAAAAGACTTGGGTTTTAATTATAAATCGCTTATGGACCTTTTTTTTTCTATAATTACCAATAGTGTCCACAAGAGGGAGCTATTAATTTACATTTACATATGAAATGAAGCAGGTATAACATGCAGGAAACTGTTAATGATACGCTAATGTGAATCACTAGCGCCCCCTTGTGGATAACTTCGGTAAACAACGAAGAAAAACACTTTAACATTGAAATGCCGTTATTATAAATGTGTATTGTTCTAACCCTCACATACAGTATGCCCTGATTATCCTTTAAAGGTTTATTATTTTAAAATATATGTAAATACGTGTCTATTAGGGGTTCAGCTGTTAAACTCGAAAGTGGGACACGATTATTACAACAACATTTCAACACGCAACCGATATTTAGATATTAAATTACATATTTAATTCATGTCTTCCGATATTGTCCACTAGAGGGAGCCGATGATTCATATTCCTAATACACTACAACGCTGTTTGAGTATAGGGTACAGCATTAATTTAAAGGATTTAATTTAATCACATTAATAATACAGCACTGTGACGCAGCAGCTCCACCTTGTGGCCAATTTAAACTCGAGTTAAAACATTAAAACATTAAAAAAGGCTAAACTGTAAAGTTTACCAGATAAAAAGTATTTTATTTATTTATTCTAATTTATCTGTTAATCTGATTAACTGATTAACGTTTTAGTGTTTAACCTCTTATGAACCAGAAGGTTTTTAAAAAATATTTATCTCGACCACAGGGGGACGCTGGTGATTATCATAATGATACACTTCAGCCTTATTTATTAACGAATGTCCACAAGGGGGAGCCGTGGAGTCACATTAGTTATTAGTTTGTCATTAATGTGATACATTGATTTAGTAGGACTTTAGGAGATCATTCATGGGGATCTTCAGCTCCCCCTTGTGGAGAGTTTTAGTTAACATGAGCGGATTCACATTGAAATGTAATAAATGATCCCCAATTCTGAGTTTAAAAGATGAATCCTCCACCTTCTTTCTTACACACACACACACACACAACGCACACTCACACACTCTCTCACACACACACACTTTCACACACACCCACACACACACACACTCTCACACACACAACATACACACACATCACACTCACACACACACAACACACTCACACACACAACGCACACTCACACACTCTCATACACATACACATACACACTCACACACACACTTACACACACAACACACAACGCACACTCACACACTCTCTCACATACACACACAACACACACACTCACACACACACACATCACACTCACACACACACATACACACACAACGCACACTCACACACTCTCTCACATACACACACACACACTTACACACTTTCACACACACACTCTCACACACACAACATACACACACATCACTCTCACTCACACACACAACGCACACTCACATACTCTCACACACAACACTTACACTCTCACACACAACACTCACACACACATGCTCACACCTCACACACACACTCACACACTCACACACACACCAGAGTGTTTGGAGTTGTCAGCTCATTTCTTTCTGTGGTACCTTGTCGTTGGCTGTTAGAGGTCTGACTTGCGGGTCCTTCTGCTTCCGGACCGGTGTCCACACCCCTGGTTCGGTCTGTGTGGACCGGTCGGACAGTGTGGTGCTCTCTGCGCTGCTCTGCGGCAGGGTGTGGGCCTTGGCATGGTTCGGTCCATTTCCATGTGGGAACACAAACGCCTCTTCCTCTGAACCTTCATGAGCCAGTTTAAAGAAACAGGTGAGGACTCGGTGCATTTTATTTAAATTTATATTTATATATATTACATAAGTGGATAAGTGGTGGCTTAGTGGTTTAGCATGTTCTCCTCTCAGCGTACTGTACTGTTGATCCACAAATTGCCTTTTTTCTAATACAATGATGTGTGCACTCGTATATACACCCCCAAATGTCTGGGCCAATTAGTATTTCTAATTTACCATGTGGCTTAGTGGTTTGGCATGTTCTCCTCTCAGCGCTAGGGATTCCCCATTCAAATCGCAATCTGGGTGGAGTTTCCATGTTCTCCCCGTGTCCGTGTGGGTTTCCTCCGGGTTCTCCGGTTTCCTCCCACAGTCCAAAAACATGGATCAAGGTCAATTGAATTCTCCAAATTAGCCCATATAGAGTGAGTGTGTGTCCAGTGATAGACTGCCCCCCTGTCCTGGGTCTATCTGCCCAGCACCCAAGACGTTCTCCCCTGGATGGGCATGAGGAACCCCACCCTGCGACCCTAGTAGAGGATAAAGCAGAAGATAATGGATGGATGGATAGATGTATTGCATAATTCGACCCTTTTTCTCATGAATCCTCCTTTTTTTTGAATGTCGTAGTGCAAACAGAGCTACAGAATAAGAAGCAGACTCACTCCAGCTGTTGCCCTTTGGCCGGATCCCAGATCCCGGTCCTGGAGTGCAGGGACAGGAACCTCCGGACACCTGGAGCTTCATGCACTCCGTCCCGACCTGGTCTTTACAGTGTCTGTGACAATTCACCCCACAGTCTAGTGAGAAATAAGCAGAGATGATACTTCATTAGTGCCCTTTATTATGTTCTCTACGTACCCCGAACCCCACAGGACCATCACATGGGTGGAGGATGAACCCCAGCACAGCAGTAAGTGCACTACAGTTTCTCTATGAGGCAGGGCGGGGTATCAGGGGTATCAGGTCTCACCTTTGCAGTGGTAGCCTTGTTTCTTCACTCCCCACATCTGTTGGATGAAGAGATGTTGGTTAAATACAGAGTACCAGCCATCATGTCCTCCACTTACCATATAGATAGATTACATTACATTTGGTTATTTAGCGGATGTTTTTATCCAAAGTGACTTACAAGGTGAGCACAGGGTTCATCACAACATCTCTGGAGCAATGAGGGTTAAGGGTCTTGCTCAAGGACCCACATTGGTAACTTTAGTGGACCTGGGATTTGAACCCCCGACCTTCAGATTGATATCCCAACGCCCTGACCACTGAGCTACTTCACCCTTCATAGTCCATATAGATGGACTTTGTAGTTTTACAATTACAGACTGTAGTCCATCTGTGTTCTTTGTTGTTTGTTAGTCCTCTGTTGGTTCTCTGTTGGTTCTCTGTTGGTCAGGAGCATCACAGAACAGGTATCAATAGGGTGATGGATTGTTTGTTGTTAGTTCTGGGGGTTTTAGTGCAGCAGTACTGCTGTAGTTTCATTTCTCCACCTCAGTGACACTGCTGGGATAGGACCAAATCATACCCGCTCTGTGATGGTACTGCCGGGGTCCTGATTATTAGAGAACAGAGGACACAGAATGCCACTCTAGAACTACAAAGTCCATCTTTACACTAGGTTGAACTGAGAACATGGAAGCAGTAAGTGGGCGTGGCCAAGGGTGCATGGCGGACTCACGAATCCTCCGCAGCTGTCGCAGAAGGTGGGCTTCTTGTAGGTGGTCTCGTGGAAGTTGTGCAGGTTGTGCAGGTTGTAGCCCAGCTTGGCACAAACGGACATGCCGCGCATGAAGTAGGACGTGATTTCCTCCCTGCTGATCTCACCCTCCCTACGAAGGGGCAAATGAGACGGGGGTCAGGTCGCCATCTGCCTTGTATTTGGGGAAGGGCCTCTTTAGTTCTAGTTGCTATGGATTACAAAATACGTCCATCGAAATATTAAAACCATAAAAAATATTTAGTTACACCCAGGAGAGGGTGCCAATCTATTACTGGGCACACAGTTCTCACCCACACACTCACTCTCACTCACAAACACACTCTATATGGGGCAATTTGGAGAACTCAATTGACTTGATCCATGTTTTTTGGACTACAGGAGGAAACCGGAGAACTGGGAGGAAACCCACGTGGACACGAGGAGGACAGGGAAACTCCACCCAAATTTTGATTCAAACCAGTTAGGGATACACACACTACATAGGGGCAATTTAGAGCAGCTGATTCACCTTGAATCCATGTTTTTAGACTGGAGAACCCGGAGGAAGCCCATGTGGACATGGGGAGAACATGGAAACTCAACCCAGATCCTGTTCTGAAGGTTTGAACCTGGATCCCCAGCACTGAGAGGAGAACCCTTCAGTGCTATGTTCTGTGTTCTGGAGCCTATCCCAGCACTTATCGTGATCGTGGAGGACCCTGAACATGTTGTCAGTCTATCTGGGCGAACACACAGACGAACACGCTGTGTGCCTATCTCCAGTTTGCATGCTTTTGGAGCTCATTAAGACATGGGGAGAACATACAAATTCCACACATAGACAGGCCTTTATTCATGAATGTCACACCTTGCATTATTCTACAGCGTTTTGGAGTGTGCCTGGAAATTCTGTGCATGTTTATCCAGAAAAAAATCCTTGCAGACCCCAATGTTGGTGCATGGTGGAACCGCAAAGAGCCTTCCCCAAACTGTGGGAACCTTGGCAGGCCCTTGGACAAGACGGCTATGGGGAGCGCCTGTTTAATTCACCTGTCGCTGTCGTGAGTGCAGAAGGAGAACGGGAAGTTGGCGGCGATCTTCTCGAAGTCCTCCAGCCAGATGTAGCCGTCCAGGTTCAGGTCGTAGTTCTTCATGATGGACTGCAGGGGGAAACAGAGGGCCGCGTCAGCCGCACGGCGGGCCAAAGTAAACCAAAGGTACTGACTCTGGAGGGGTTTGCTGACTCACATCCACCATCTGTTTGACGTGCTTGGAGATGGTGTCGGGGTCGAGGCGCGGCGCTACCCCCGAGCCCCACTCGGCCACCACCGGGGGCTTCACCGGGGTTACGGGCTGCACACAGAGACACACAGAGTTCAGAACGGAGGCGGCGGCCACGTCGCAACGGCTTCGGGGTTTCGTTCTGACCCGGGCTGCCACGACTTGAAAGCTGGTGGAAAAACCGCCGCACTGAAGGTTGACACGTACAACGCAGCCGGCGGGCGTTAGCTACGCAATGGCGCTCCGGCTCAAAGCGAAACAGATAGCGATCGGGCGCCTGCGAGCGCCTCAGCTCTTTTCTTGTGGTTTCCTTTGAAGTGTGCGTGCACAGAGCCCGACCTGCTGCTTACTGTACCCAAAATGCATTTAGGGATACTCCCTGTCACCCGGCGGTTCACACACGGGGTCAGGGATTTAACCGTGAAGTGCCGAGTGCCAACACTTTTTTGTTAAAAATTGGGTCAGCAGGCAGAATAAATCCTGCTTATGTTCCTGTGGTTCATATTGGTCGTTCCTACGTACCTGTATTTTGGGATTCTTGGGTTCCTTGGTGTAGGACAGCTGGTAGATCTCGTCCTCGGTGTAGTACAGGTCCAGTGAGAGCTGCATGGAAAAGCAGAACGCTTTATTTATGTAACACGCCACTGATCATGAAGATGAACGCTGAGGTTCTATTATTAAAGACGGACTACAGAATGTGACCATAGAACTACAAAGTCCATCTTTATGGTCAGTTTTCCAGTTAATGATCATCACACAGTCTGTACATGGCTGTCCTACACTGTTGATGATGCCTGGTTGCCTAAGGAGGTTGAGTCCCCCACTGAGCCTCGGTCCTCACAAGGTTTCTTCCTTAAAATAACAGCACAACAGGGAGTTTTGTCTTGCCACTGTCGCTTCGGCTCGCTCTGCCATGGCTGTGCTATGACTGTGGTTCAGGTCAGAAGTTTGGGATGCTCCTCCACACCAAACCCTTTAGAACTGAGTATTTATGAGCTTTTTATTTAGAGCACAGACATCGGTACCCGACCTCGTGACCAAAAGACTCCAGTCAGGTAAAACACAGCTGCTTCAGAGGAGCAGTATCAGAATCCTGAACCCTAAATCTAACCAGCTTATCGCTGCAGTCCCATATCTCCACCCTGCACGTTCCTCTCTGGGGTTCCACGGAGCTGCTGACCGAACAGCAGTATGGAGTCTCCGGTTGGATGCAGTGGAACAGCTGACAGAAACAGATAAGCCCGATAAGCCCGACTGTGAGGGGACGATAACGTGAGGTGGCGTCCATCCACAACGTGTTGGTGTTAAAACCGCCATGGCGTCACGCTGGATGAATTACACTAAGGTTCTCGAAAAAGGACCCCATTTGGTCGAAGGTTCTCGCCCGAGATGATCACAATGTGGACAAATGTTTTAGGATGCCCACTTATAGGAGCCTTCATAAGATTTGGTTCTAAACTGGTTCCCTCCTTAGTGACCTTTTAGTTAAGTCTTGCTACAAGATTTTGGGGGGAGCCAGAGGAGCATTGGGGTGTGGTTGGTAGCTCAGTGGTTTGGGTGTTGGGCTACCAATCTGAAGGTTGTGGGTTCAATTCACAGGTCCACTGAAGTTACCAACATGGGTTCTTGAGCAAGGCCCTTAACTCTCATTGCTCCAGGGGTGCTGTAACCCTGTGTTCTGACCCCAACCCTGTTCTGACTTGGAATACTTGGAAGCCACTTAAAAAGCAAATGACCATTGAGGTCCAGCACTGATGTTGGAAGAGAGAACCTGACTCATAATCACCATTCTAATTCATCCCAAAGGTGGGTGGGATTGAGACCAGTGCCCTCACAAAACTCCTTGACCAGAATAAGGCCTTCCCCAAAATGTAACCGCACATTATACAACGTTCCACAACACAGTAGCATGACCATAAACGAAACACCTGAAAAACCATCCCCGATCTCAAACCCTCCAACCCACACGGCGAGCGTGGAGACTCCTAAATCTGCCGCAATGACACCAACTGGGGATGAACGGGAATGTCGATTACGCCCATGCAGATGTATATTTTTGTCCAGTGGTCATTATTGTGGCAGGACCACAAAAACTCCACACCAAATTAGAAGCAGCCCTCACAGGTGTGGGTGGTTCCATCCCCTGGCCAGGTGAGCATATGTAGGAATGTTCTACTTTGGAACCACAAGCACTGACTTTGTGTTCATATAAACACCCCCCCTGCTCACAGCGTGACGGGAACAAACACTTCCAAGGAGAGCCGTTTCCAGCGACCCTTACTCCCCCCACCTGTCACCCGCCCCGTCACTCCCCCCCCAGCCTGGACCTCGGCGTTGTTTACACACCGTTAACAGGTGCAGCAGGTCCTTGTTGGCCTCGAATGGCGGTTTGCACTTGTGGTTGGCCAGCAGCTCGCTGATGTTGCTGTACAGGTGCTGCAGCTTGCTCAGGTTGATCTTGTCGTCCTCCAGGAAGTCGGGCAGCGCCTCGTTCAAGGAGATCAGGTCCTTCAGGTGCACGCCCAAAATGGGAACCTTAAAGCCGGAGCACTCGCTGTACACGCGCCGGTAGTTAGTGTAGTTACTGTAGGACGAGAGCAACTCGGTGAACTCGCTCAGCGTCTGCACACACAGTGAAGGTTCACATGAGCACCACTTGCACCACCATACAAAACTCCGTTAGTGCCCCTGGATCACTGCGGGATCACGAGAGGTATCACGAGGGTGGCGATCAATCACGATCAGGACGTGATGCAGGTGGCTGGACAACACATGCTATCACAACACCACCATGTCATGCTTATAATCATCCACCACCTAAATAATCCCTGCCTTATGGAGGTCATCAGAGGACGCTTACAGAGTATGTAGAAAAACAGATGTATTGTCCATCTTTATGGTAAACCTAAGCAGATTCGACCCTGATTGGCTGGAATAACTGACTTTTCATTAATTGTAATTAAAGGACGCGGGTCTTATTGGACATACCTTGGTGATGTCAGAGGGCAGAAGACTGGACGTGTCTTTGAGTCTGGAAATGGAGCTGTGGCACAAACCGCCAATGACCGCCATCAAGGTGTTAAAGTTCTGCAGCGACCTGAGTTTCTGCTCACACACACACACACACACACACACACACACACACACACACACACAGTGTAGACAACAAATTAATAAAATTAATTAATACGATTGTTAATGTAAAACGGTGTTGCTCACGCAGGACTTTTATTGTGAAATGGAACATTCTAGAAGCAATCCCAACCTTAACTAGAGAGGTTGATTTTAAATAATAGCTCAAAAATTGAGGCACAGTGGCTTAGTGGTTTAGCATGTTCTCCTCTCAGCGCTGGGGACTCCCGGTTCGAATCCCAATCTGGGTGGAGTTTCCATATTCTCCCCGTGTCCATGTGGGTCTCCTCCGTGTTCTCCGGTCTCCTCCCACAGTCCAAAAACATGGATCAAGGTCAATTGAGTTCTCCAAATTGCCCCATATAGTGTGTGTCTGTGTGAGTGAGTGTGTGACCAGTGATAGATTGCCCCCCTGTCCTGGGTGTATCTGCCCAACGCCCGAAACGTGTATCTCCCCCCCGCGACCCTAATATAGGATAAAGCACAAGATAATGGATGGATCATAAATAAATATATCCAAGTTCGATTCCCAATTTGGGTGAAGTTTCCATGTTCTCCCCATATCCACGTGGGTTTCCTCCGGGTTCTCCGGTTTTCTCCCACAGTCCAAAAACATGGATCAAGTCAATTGAATTCTCCAAATTGCCCCATATAGAGTGTGTGTGTATGTGTGAGTGAGTGAATGTGTGTCCAGTGATAGATTGGCGCTCTCTCCTGGGTGTATCTGCCCAGCGCCCGAAACGTTTTCCCCTAAGTGGGCATGGGGAACCCCGCCCCCCCGCGACCCTAATAGAGGATAAAGCGGAAGATAATGAATGAATGAATAAAAATCTGATAATTATCATTAAACCACACACTAAAAAGGGCAGAAGAAGGTGTTATAAAACATAATTATTTACCATAGAACATAGTGAGAGGGGGGGGGTTGATTTAGAAAAAAAAAACTATTCCTTTATAGAAATAACTTCCAAATCCTGCATGGACCCACAGCGCCATATATGGGCATGGTGCTGATTCCATTATGATGTCACGACTTGAGAGGTCTACAGCAGGTGTTGCTCAGGTGAGCACCCACGTTCCTACGTTCCTACGTTGGTAGTGTAATAACAGGCATGTTGTCTTAAGGGTGGATTGTGCAAGTCGGCTCCGTGTTCGCGCCCCGCGGCCTGCAGCCGCTTCGGCTCGGCGTTTGCACACCGCTTCCTGTGAGTCGGATTGTGAAACGCGCAGGAAGTTTATGTAAGAGTTATTCCTCAAACGGTTCGTGATGACGGACTGATTTAATTACCCACCCGAAGAAAGCCCCCCATACCCCTCCGCTTCCTATGCTCTCGGTTCGGCGGCCTGCCGGGCGGGGGGGGGGTATATATATCATATATATCATAATACATATTATCGGCGGCACGGTGGCTTAGTGGTTAGCACGTTCGCCTCTCAGCACTAGGGATTCCCGGTTCGAATCCCCATCTGGGTGGAGTTTCCATGTTCTCCCCGTGTCTGCGTGGGTTTCCTCCGGGTTCTCCGGTTTCCTCCCACAGTCCAAAAACATGGATCAAGTTAATTTAATTCTTAAAATTGCCCAATATAGAGTGTGTCTGTGTGAGTGAGTGTGTGTCCAGCGATGGATTGGCGCCCTGTCCTGGGTCTATCTGCCCAGCGCCCGAGACGTTCTCCCCTGGATGGGCATGGGGAACCCCACTGCGACCCTAATAGAGGATAAAGCGGGAGATAATGAATGAATGAATAATACATATTACCCTGCTTTCTTCTTGGTGACATCATTTCCTGAAGTACAGACTAACTCTGTTACACTGACTCTGAGGTCACGGGGACGGGACTGAATACACTCGGTCACTTTACACCAGTGTTGGGTTTTAACACCGTTGGTGTGCGGTGGGGGGGACGGCAAGGTGGCTTAGTGGTTTAGCACGTCCTCCTCTCTGCACTAGGGATTCCCGTTTCGGATCCCAATCTGGGTGGAGTTTCCATGTTCTCCCCGTGTCCGTGTGGGTTTCCTCCGGGTTCTCCGGTTTCCTCCCACAGTCCAAAAAACATGGATCAAGGTCAGTTGAATTCTCCAAATTGCCCCATATAGAGTGTATGTGTGAGTAAATGTGTGTCCATTGACACACTCTGTCCTGGGTGTATCTGCCCAGCACCCGGATGGGCATGGGGAATCCCCCCCCCCCCCCACCACGAGAGTCCAAAATGTGCTGCTAACTGGTTAAGTTTAAATGGGAAATTGGAAATGCCTGAATCAATATACCTGAACGATACAGCTAGTATAGTCTTGCTCACATTATGATGTCACAATTTTTGTATGCTTGTTGTGTTTCCTGCGTGTCATTTCGGTGTGTGATGTGTATTTAGAGACGTGGCATCCGTGGCGTTCTCGTAACACCGGCATTTCCACGTTACGACACATTTGCAACGTAGGATTCCGTGGTCGAGCAGTCGCTCGCTCGCCATCGTCGTTCAAAATGTCA
>JAFMOD010000964.1:145501-160427 GCA_019802435.1 Corydoras maculifer
ATTTTGAACAAATAGCGCAGGTTCTGTTTAAATAAGTGATCTTTTAAACATATAGCACAGGCTCTTTTTTTTATCAGTGAACGTATTAAACATATAGCACCACAGGTTGCCACACAGAAATGGACGTTGTAATCTCGTAGCTGCATTTTATTTACGGACATATTATCAATAAACTAATTCCTCATTTAGCATGTTCCTTGGCACACGGTGCACGGGTTCCGTTTTATCCATGAACGGATTTAACATATTCATTTTATAAAGCGAGTAGTGGCTCATGCAGATCTCTGAAGTTCCTCACATTGAATTCATCTGGTCCTGTGGTTATGAAGCTTTATTAACAGGAGGACGGTTATGCATCACCACGAAAGGGCTTTCCCCAAACTGAAGTCATTAATGCGTTGGAGGGATGAGAGTCTGAAACATCGGCGTTAACCCTTTACTGGAACGGCAAAAATTATTTTAATTATTTATAATAATAATGAGGTTTAGCAGTTCAGTGTGTCATGTCAGGTTTTGTAAACCGATAAATCAGATCTAATCCTTAGGTGTGAGGGTCACAGCAGGGGGGTGTTAGTGTTATACTGTAGAGATGTTAATGGACATTTACATTTACATTTTGTCATTTAGCCGACGCTTTTATCCAAAGCGACTTACAAATAAGAACATTATGCAGAAAACCATCCATCCATCCATTATCTTCAGCTTTATCCTATATAAGGGTAGAGGTCGGGTCCTCATGCCCATCTAGAGGAGAACGGTTCGGGCGCCGGGCAGATACACCCAGGACAGGGCACCAATTTATCGCTGGGCACACACTCACTCACACAGAACATGGAAACAACTCCACCCAGATTGGGATTCGAATCGGGAATCCCTAGTGCTGAAAGGAGAACATTCTAAACCACTAAGAGAATGCCCTGCAGAAAACCAACTACACTGTCATTCATTCATTATCTCCCGCTTTATCCTCTATTAGGGTCGCGGTGGGGTTCCCCATGCCTATTCAGGGGAGAACGTCTCGGGCGCTGGGCAGATAGACCCAGGACGGGACGCCAATCCATCGCTGGGCACACACTCACTCACACAGACACACACTATATGGGGCAATTTTGAGAATTCAATTGACTTGATCCATGTTTTTGGACTGTGGGAGGAAAACGGAGAACCCGGAGGAAACCCACGCAGACCCACGGAGTGAGAATCAGCTCCTCGGTGAGGTGGAACCACCAGGAGGCGATCATCACTGAGGCGAAGTGAACGAGCCGGAATGTATTTTGGAAAGATAGAATAGGGGGCGCTGCTGAGTAGTTACTCCTGCCGATTTCTATTAAAATTTTATTAAAACGGCACTGTTTAGAAATAGGCGGCACGGTGGCTTAGTGGTTGGCACGTTCGCCTCTCAGCGCTAGGGATTCCCGGTTCGAATCCCCATCTGGGTGGAGTTTCCATGTTCTCCCTGTGTCTGCGTGGGTTTCCTCCGGGTTCTCCGGTTTTCTCCCACAGTCCAAAAACATGGATGAAGTCAATTGAATTCTCCAAATTGCCCCATATAGAGTGTGTGTGTGTAAGTGAGTGTGTGCCCAGCGATGGTTTGGCTCCCTGTCCTGGGTCTATCTGCCCAGCGCCCGAGACGTTCTCCCCTGGATGGGCATGGGGAACCCCACCGCGACCCTAATAGAGGATGAAGCGGGAGATAATGAATGAATGAATGAATGTTTAGAAATATATGTGTTCCTATTCGACTCTGTGAACTGAGTGTTGCTGAATAGTAACTTTATTATTGATTAAAATGTCTGGAAAGACTCCGAAAACTCGCAGCACTATTCAGACGCATCTGCGGCCCGCACCTCGTGCTGAGGCCGCGGCCCTGAGCGAGCCACCGACGACATGAGAGGTCGCGTCCACGCACGCGAAAATAGATACAGAATCCCTCGAACTTGAGCTGCTGACGTCATCGAGGAATGACATCGTGGAGATTTTTAAAAAAGAGCTTCGGGAAACGCTCGGGGACACTTTGGCCACTATCCAGCTCGACCTACAGACTTCGAAGACGCAACTAGCGAACGACAAAGCGGCTGTAGATGCTACGATATCGGAGTTTAAAAACACGGTCGGAGAGATGGAGCACGCGCTCACTGTGTGCTCCGATGATATAACAGCAATGAGGACCACCATCGAGACCCTCACAGCCAACATGACCAAGCTGGAAGACAAGTGTGAGGACTTCCAGGTCACGGCGGAACAACGTTCGTATATTGGGTGTTCTGGAGGGCCCTGACTCCTGCTCTACTGCCGCGGTGGCTGCGTTATTGAAGGATGCGTTCGGACTGGAGAAGGAACCGCTATTGGACTGGGCCCATCGGACCCTCCAGCCCAAGCCCAGACCCCAGGACCGACCACGAGCGGTGGTGTGCAGGTTTCACTATTATAGTGATTGTGCGGAAAGATAGAATGAAGGTTGGAGGGGGAAGATCCAGAAATGGTTCCGTAGGCCAGAGTCAGTGTCAGCCAATGGAGGGGACATGAGTTCCCTTGGGTGGTTGAATACGAGTCGGGCTGCAGAGTTTTGAATCAGTTGAAGACGTCTGATTGTGGAAGCTGTGGGGTCAGTTCAGTACTAGTCGATCTGCAGCTGAGATATCACAACTGTGATATTAATGATATTAAAGATCGCAATGCTGATGAATTTCCCTTTTTTTAAAGGTGGAACTACTTTGACAAAGAGAGGAATTCGTGGCTTTTCGCCGCCGCCGGAGCTGCCGCGTCGCCCCAACCTCACCGAGGACACCAGAAAACCAAGCAAGAAGTATCCGAGATATCTTCCGTCTCAAGACTCCGGGCTGCAAGATCAGACGGAGGTGTTAACAATGACGTGCAAGATCAGACCCCAACCTAGAAACCATGCACGAGCGCGCCGGGCCCACTGATGGCCTCGTTTCCTGGAACTGCCTCGTCTCGAGGGCTTTTACGGTAAGAGGTACAAACCTCAGACCAGGCCTCGGCTGGAGACGTGGATTAATCCCCGTGAACTGGGCCGTGATTTCGGGCCTCCGTTGTAATCGGCCTTTAAATGAAACGCCACGATGCAACCACTGTTCCTTAACTTCACTTCCTCATTTCAAAAGAGACAAACAAAAGGGAGGTGGCAAACAAAAGCCACCCTTCTTCATTTTGATCTGATCATTTCGGCCTATTTGAAGACTCCTTACGTACATAAATACACTTACCGGCCACTTTATTAGGGTTCGGCTCCTGCGTTTCAACTCTGACTGGCTATTTTAGTTCCGCTGAACGTACAGATGAACTTGGTGGTTCTATTCTTACAGACTGTACTCCATCTGTTTCTCTACATAGCTTTGTTAGAAACAGAGTGTAAGTATTATTAAGGTGGTGGATGGTTCTTAGTGCTGCTGTCTGACATGCTGGTGGTGTGTTGGCTGCTACAGCCGGTACACCACCACCATGTCAGTGTCACTGCAGCACTGAGAGTCATCCACCACCCTAATAACACCTACACTTTGTTTCTAACAAAGTTATGTAGAGAACCAGATGGACTTTGTAGTTCTATTATTACAGACATTATTATAATATTATTATTATATATCTATTATTATTATTATTACTACATATTACTACAAATTATTATTTTTTTTACATTTGTATTTAGTATTATTATTATTATTATTATTTAATTTTTAAAGTTTTTTTTATTATATTTATTATTATTATTATTATTATTATTATTATTATTATTATTTATTATTATTCATTATCTCCCGCTTATCCTCTATTAGGGTCGCGGTGGGGTTCCCCATGCCCATCCAGGGGAGAACGTCTCGGGCGCTGGGCAGATACACCCAGGGCGCCAAACCATCGCTGGGCACACACTCATTCACACAGACACACTCTATATGGGGCAATTTTGAGAATTCAATTAACTTGATCCATGTTTTCGGACTGAGGGAGGAAACCGGAGAACCCGGAGGAAACCCACGCAGACACGGGGAGGACATGGAAACTCCATCCAGATGGGGATTCGAATCGGGAATCCCTAGTGCTGAGAACTAAGCCACCCTGCCTATTATTATTATTATTATTATTATTACTATTATTATTACTATTATTCTATTATTTATGTATTATATTATTATTATTATTATTATAGTTATTAATTAAAATTATTATGTAATTTTTTTCTATTATTTATTTTTTATTATTATTATTCTTCATTCATTCATTCATCTAACCCCTAATCCACCGTGCTGCCCTAGTACTATTCTATTTATTATTATTATTATTATTATTTTTTATTATTATTATTATTATTATTATTATTATTATTGTAGTCCATCTGGTTCTCTACATAACTTTGTTAGAAACAAAGTGTAGGTGTTATTAGAGTGGTGGATGACTCTCAGTGCTGCAGTGACACTGACATGTTGGTGGCGTGCCATCCACCACCTTAATAATACCTGTTCTGTCCGTTGTCCTGATCATCATTGGGTGTAGAACAGCAGATGGACCACATGGAACTGTGGAACCAGCACAAAAGTCCACGGGGGCTTTTGAAGTTTGCATGTTCTCTTATCATGTTTAATTTTTGGGGCATTTTTTTCAGTCAGTGCATAACGTTACATCAACTATTTAAACTGTAATGTCAGAGGTTTGGACGGTGGCATGATTGTTGGTGCCAGGTGGGTCAGTTGGAGTATTAAGGTTAAGGATCAGGGTTAACAGCACGTCTGCTGAGCGGAGGTTCTGCAGAGCGACGAGAGAACGGAGCGTAGAGTCATCGGAAAGAACCTCGAGGTTTTGAAAGCGAAGGGAGGAACTATCTCGTACCAATATAGAGTTCCTAATAAAGATTCTGTGAGAGTATTAAATTTAATTATACATCAGTCAAAGCGACCGCAAAAGAAACACAGACTAAATGATTCCGTTATTAACGTCCATCTGAACGCATAGAAACTGTTTAAAGATGATGCTAAGGTCACATGGAGCACTGGGAGGGGGGATGTAAAAGTATTTAAAGTCCAGCAGCAAGTTAATCGAGGAAAATCGAAAGTATGCAATCAAAAGAGAGAGAGAGAGAGAGCGAGAGAGAGAGAGACACAGGCGGAATCAAATCAAACAAATTTAATCCCATTTGCGAGAGCTCATGTAAGCGAGCAAGCGAGGAGTTTGGGGGGGCGAGAAAGCGATGAATGTGTATGTAAGAGACAGAGAAAAGAGAATTAGAAGAAAGATGGCGAGAGTCACCGCTTTGCGAAAGCATGAGAGAGATACAAAGAACAGCAAGAGGGGAGAGTTTAAGTGAGAGAGAGCGAGAGAAAGAGAGAGAGAGAGAGTGGATTAGAAAAGGGTTTGAGAATGCAAGAGAAAGGTTAGATTGAGAGAGAGAGACAAAGAGAGGGGAACAAAGAGAAAAGAAGAGAGAGAGAGGAGGCTTTTAAAAGAGTGTAAGAGAAAAAAAAGAATGGATTATCAGTGATTGAGAGAGAGAGAAGGGTTTGAGAATGCAGGAGAAAGGTTAGATTGAGAGAGAGCTGAAAAGACAGTGGAGAGAGAGAGAGTAGAGTTTGAGATAGAGAATGCAGGAGGAAGGTTAGATTAAGAAAGACAGCGAAGATTTTGAAAGCGAGAGAGAGAGAGAGAGAGAGGAGAAAGTTTGAGAATGCAAGTGCGAGAGTAGATTGTGAGAGACACAAAGAGAGAAAAAAGAGCTAAAGAGAGAGTAGATTTTAAGAAAGAGAGTGAGAGAGAGAGAGAGAGAGAGTGGAATGGGAGGAAATAAGAGAGAGAAAGGTTTAAGATAAGAAAAGAGCGAGAGAGGAGAATGCGAGAGAGGTAAAAAATAAATAAATATAAAATAAATAAAGCTTCAAGAGAGAGAGAGACATTCAAAGGAGAGTTTTATAGAGAGTGAGCGAAAGTGACCAAGAGGGGAGAAGATTGAGAGCGCGAGAGTTTATGAGAGAGGAAAAATTGAGAGAGAGAGAGAGAGAGAGAGAGAGAGATGATATTATACAAACAAATAGCTTTTAGTGAATTTCATCATGGAGAGACTTAAGAGAGAAACGTGTGAGGAGCTCGAGAGAGAGAGATGTGTGTGAGAGAGAGAGAGAGAGAGAGGGGCGTGCAAGAGAGAGACACCAAGAGAGTGAAACGGAGAGAGAGAGAGATGATGTTATATAAATATATAGCTTTAATTTAATGTTATCATGGAAAGACTTGAGAAAAATGTAAGGCGCGCACGCGAGAGAGAAAGGCGTGTGAGAGAGAGAGGTGTGCGAGAGAGAGACACCAAGACAGAGAAACTGAGAGAGTAACGGAGAGCGAGAGAGATGGTATTATATAAATAAATAGCTTTAATTTAATTTTATCATGGAAAGACTTGAGAAACATGTGAGGCGCGCTCGCGCGAGAGAGAAAGGCGCACTCGCGCGAGAGAGAAGGGCGTGTGAGAGAAAGAGAGGCGTGAGAGAGAGAGGCATGTGAGAGAGAGACACCAAGAGAGAGAAACTGCGAGAGAGAGAGAGAGATGATATTATATAAATAAATAGCTTTAATCAAATTTTATTGAGAAGAGACTTGAGAGAGAAACGTGTGAGGCCTGCAAGAGCGAGAGAGAGGCGTGCGAAAGAGAGAGAGAGAGACCCTGAGAGAGAGAGACAGGAGTTTGACCATTTTATGTAAGCGTCCCCTGTTCTCTGAAAGCTGAACCAGCTTCCTGTTACTGCCGTCAGCTGAGCTGTGAAGGCTGACCACACTGCTGCACTCGCTGCTGCACTCGCTGCTGCACTCGCACAAGCCTTTCATCTTTAGCCTTTTAGCACGTAGCCGTCAAAACGCGTGCATGCGGGGGGGGGGGTACAATATCATCATCATCTTCATCATCGTCATCATCATTTCACTATAATTACTATAAATATTTTCAGAATATGAAACGCTAACCGTGTGTGTGTGTGTGTGTATGTGAGTGTGTGTGTGTGTGTGTGTGTGTGTATGTGTGCGTCTGATTTAAATAAATAATGACGAGGATAAGCAGGGAGTGGAGGGAGGGGGAGGGGGAAGGGGGCGTGGTCTCGCAGAATTCCCAATAATACTACCATATGCAAAACACACACACACACACACACACACACACACACACACACACACACACACACACACCTGAATGTGAGGATCAAAAATTACACTCCGAGTCCTGACTGACCTCGGTGCAAAGTCCAGAGCTGTGCCGAATGGCTGGGATGAATCGGAATGCCGACCCCTTTTCTGGTGAACCATGCACATGCGTGGGGAGTCTGTCTGCGGGAATTCATCCAGCCTTTCTGTTCTCAACCCCAAAGGGCCTTCCCCAAACTATTGGAAGTACGCCGTTCTCCGTAATGCATGGTGCTTGAGGCACATTCTGGGCGATGGTACCGCATTAGGACGAGGGTGTGTGTGTGTGTGTGTGTGTGTGTGTGTGTGTGTGTGTGTGTGTGTCTCATGTCTACGGTCTCATGTCAATGTGATGTCTGATTTAAATGAATAAAGACGAGGATAAGCGGGGAGTGGAGGGAGTGGGGAGGGGGGGAGGGGGGGAGGGGGCGTGGTCACACACACACACACACACACACACACACACACACACACACACACACACACACACACCTGAATGTGAGGATCAAACATTACACTCCGAGTCCTGACTGACCCCAGTGCAAAGTCCAGAGCTGTGCTGAATGGTTGGGATGAATCGGAATGCCGACCCCTTTTCTGGTTAACCATGCACATGCGCAGGAACTATGCGTTCATTTGGCTGCGAGGGCTTGCCACGACATTTTGGAGTCTGTCCGCGGGAATCTGTCCAGACTCCAACCCCAAAGGGCCTTCCCCAAACTTTTGGACGTACGCCGTTCTCCGTAACGCATGGTGCTTGAGGCACATTCGGGGCCGCATTAGGACGAGGGTGTGTGTGTGTGTGTGTGTGTGTGTGTGCGTGTGTGTGCATGTGTGTCCTCACGAACCCGCCCGTCACCCTGCACCTCGGCTCGTTTATCTGCTCGTCACATCGCGTCGTATCTTTATGCAAATGAGGCTGCGCATTATTTCTGTCCCTAATTTGCATACGCGGGCCTGAACGCCCGAAACCGTAGCGCGTCCGGCGCACTGGACCCGCGCGCCCGCTGGACATGGAAATCGAAACGGGTTAAACAAATGTGGGATTCCGACGAACCCGGCCCCGTCGTGCTTGGGCCCCGCTGTTGCCGCCGGCGGCGTTGCGCCACCACCCCGCGGCTCCGGCACCACAGAACGGTGTGCAGGCGCTCACCCTCCTGGTTCTCACTCACTTTCTCTTCCCCTGCGTTGCCACCTCCTGCTCTTTTCAGGTCATTCAGAAAACAACTTCTCCTTTTTCTCTGGAAATCCCCCCCTCCGCGAACCGCTAACCCCCCCCCCCCCCCCCCCCCGACGCACCCCGCCGCCGACACAGAGGCCGGTGTTCTCCTCCGGCTCCCATGCAAATCCCTCTCCTTTCTCTCGCTAATTGATGCCAATTGATTAATTGATGCCAGAATAGTTTGAAGGCCTTGTTTGTGCAGCCCCACCCCCCTCCTAAATTCCCCCCTCTCACACACACACACACACACACACACTACTTTCACAGGGGCCCATGTCATTGTTCATAAAGCAACAAATCGATGACTAAAAACCGAAACCAGAACTCAGATGACGGCTCGTCAGACCAACGGCACTCTCACTTTAATCAGACCGGAGACTCATGAACCTCGTGAACTCTATCAGAGGTTCTCCTTCAGAGGTTCTCCTTCAGAACCCAGTGGAACCCTGCACTTTGGAAAGGTTCCAGTGGTTGCCAACTGAACCTTGGCATCATGATCTCTATTTGGGTGATGTCACAATGCAGAGGGCACCTGCACGTTACACCTACAGGAGCTTTCACATCTTCAACAGGAGCATCAGGCCCAAAGTCTCAGTTCCAATTCGTTCGGTGTTGGGTGAGGTGGCATCCTGTTAGTTCCACAATACATCCATATAACCATGCTGGAACATCATAAAGGCCTTCCCCAAACTGTTTCCATTCAGTTGGAAGCATACAAGGGGGGTGGGTAGGTTACTTTAATGGTGAGGTTAGTTTAATGGTTAGGTTAGTTTGATAATTAGGTTAGTTTAATGGTTAAGGGCACGGTGGCTTAGTGGTTTAGCATGTTCTCCTCTCAGCACTAGGGATTCCCGGTTCGAATCCCCATCTTGGTGGAGTTTCCATATTCTCCCCGTGTCTGCGTGGGTTTCCTCCGGGTTCTCCGGTTTCCTCCCACAGTCCAAAAACATGGATCAAGTTAATTGAATTCTCAAAAATTGCCCCTATATAGAGTGTGTTCTATGTGAGTGAGTGTGTGCCCAGCGATGGATTGGCGCCCTGTCCTGGGTCTATCTGCCCAGCGCCCGAGACGTTCTCTCCTGGATGGGCATGGGGAACCCCACCGCGACCCTAATAGAGGATAAGTGGGAGATAATGAATGAATGAATGAATGAATGAATGAATTAATTAATTAATTAATTAATTAATTAATGGTTAAGTTAGTTTGAATGTTAGGTTAGTTTAATGGTGAGGTTAGTTTAATAGTTAGGTTAGTTTGATGGTTAGGTTACTTTAATGGTTAGGTTAGATTGATAATTTAGTTACTTTAATGGTTAAGTTATTTTAAATGTTAGGTAAGTTTAAATGTTAGGTTAGTTTAATGGTGAGGTTAGTTTAATGGTTAGGGTAGTTTAATGGTTAGGGTAGTTTAATGGTCAGGGTAGTTCAATGGTTAGGTTAGTTTGATGAGATGGTTAGATAAGTTTGATGGTTATGTTAGTTTAATGGTTAGGGTAGTTTAATGGTTAGGTTAGTTTGATGAGATGGTTAGATAAGTTTGATGGTTATGTTAGTTTAATGGTTAGGGTAGTTTAATGGTTAGGTTAGTTTAATGATAAGGTTAGTTTGATGGTTAGGTTAGTTTAATTAGTGGGTAGGTAGATCCAACTTTTTGGAAAAAGTCTGAGGAAGGCCTTATTTTGTTTACGGCTTTGTGAGGTCCGTACATCACGAGTGGATTTCTGTGTCTGAGAATCGGACAGAATATATACATCTAAATTTATAGATCTTTTTTTAGAAGGTAACTCGACTTCTGAATAATGCCACATTTGCATGACTCTCGTCCTGATCAAACTGATAACGCGTGAACTCTGTGACTTCATGTAAAGATTCTTAAAAATAAACGTGAGGTTCACAGCATGTGGGTTTGCAGTTTCTGATCAAACCTTTAAAAAGCCCGACATCTGCATTAATGCCTCATGATGCATCGATGTGTAGAATATGTTTATAATCAAAACTCCAACAAAGCATGAATTACGTTTAATAACGTTTGGATTTTGAACAGACCTCAGATCAGCAGTGTCCACAGCTCCACACCTCCACGCTCACTTTTAAAACAACGGGATTATTGAACATGCCGTTGAATATTGTTTTCTATATGAACCCCATTTGCGACTACGTTGCCGTGTCACCGAGTCCTATGACATCATGCCTTGGGACGACACGTGCTGTCACAGGTCCTTCCCTAACATGTTACATTTGGTCATTTATTGGACGTTTTTATCCAAAGCGACTTACAAGGTGAGCACCGGGTTCATCACAACATCCCTGGACCAATGAGGGTTAAGGGTCTTGCTCAAGGACCCACACTGGTAACTTCAGTGGACCTGGGATTTGAACCCCTAACCTTCAGATTGATAACCCAACACCCGAACCAATGAGCTACCAAATCCCATGTGGTTACACTGACATGTTACCACAGAGAAGCAAATCGCAGTTAAAAAAATGAGATGAGAACCTGAGTTTCCAGGAATTAACTTTTTGTTTGTGGACAAAACAGACGACGTGGTAAAAAATAACATGCACACAATGCGAACAAAAGTAAGAGCAGAACAACAAGAAGAAAATCTCACGGCGACTATATTTTATTCCATCCATCCATCATCCTCCACCTTATCCTCTATTAGGGTCACGGGGGACCCATCCAGGGGAGAACGTCTCGGGCGCTGGGCAGATACACCCAGGACAGGACACCAATCTATCACTGGACACACACTCACTCACACACACACTCTATATGGGGCAATTTGGAGAACTCAATTGACCTTGATCCATGTTTTTGGACTGTGGGAGGAAACCGGAGAACCCGGAGGAAACCTACGCGGACACGGGGAGAACATGGAAACTCCACCCAGATTGGGATTCAAACCGGGAATCCCTAGCACTGAGAGGAGAACATGCTAAACCACTAAGTCACCGTGCCGCCCCGCTTTATTTTATTATTTTCATTTTTTTTTGCTATTATATGTTAATACCTACATTTTGATTCTACATTCGGATTTATATTATATAACGCTGCTATATTTAATAATTATTATCATTTTTTCCCCTAATGTTCTCCCCGTGTCCGCATGGGTTCCCTCCGGGTTCTCCGGTTTCCTCCCACAGTCTAAAAACATGGATTAAGGTCAATTGAGTTCTCCAAATTGCCCCATATAGAGTGTGTGTGTGTGAGTGAGTGTGTCCAGTGATAGATTGCCCCCCCTGTCCTGGGTGTATCCGCCCAGTGCCCAAGACTTTCTCCCCTGGATGGGCATGGGAACCCCCCCCCCCCCCCCATTACAGGATAAAACGTAAGATAATGGATGGAATTAATTCCACCACTGGTTCCACTAAACGTAATCTGTTTTACATTTTTCGTACCACATGTTACGATAATGACAATAAAGTCTCCTTGAATTCTATCAGGACGCCTTTAAATTCAGTGGTGTGTGCATTCAGGACAGCTGGTCATTTTGCAGAAGCGTGATGGTCAGGGACCGAGCACAGGACCCTGTAGCAACGAGGGTTAGGGGTCTTGCTTAATTAAAAACCTACATTAATAACACGCAGCAATCTAACATTCCCAATGTATGGCTGCAACCTTCTGAAAACAGTTTGGGGAAGGCCTGGTATAGCGGGGATTGGGTGAGAATGGTGCTATCGGTGCCTGACCTCACAGATGCTCTTGTGCTAAAGTGGGAACCAAATTTCGACCGGGATGTCATAAGGGGCCAATGGTCAGCAGTTCCGCTGTGGCCCTTGTGCATTAGAACATCAAAGCAAACCTCCCTAAAGTGTTCCAGTCTACAAATGTCGAGGATGCGCCAGAAAGGACGAGGTGTTCCCCAAATCATCTGTCCACGTAGTGTGCGCTTCAGTCGTACACCTTTTGTTTAGAGCTTGCAAGCGGGAGCCTTTGCAGCGCGTCCTGGCGCTGATGGTATCTCCACCGTGCTGCGCGATGCGACTTCTGAGCAATCAGATAAGACCGCAGAGATACAGCGAAGCCTCGTCATCGAAGCCCCAACGTTTCTGCCTAATCTACAGGATTTCCAAGTACCCAAGTCTGCAGGACCCTGCACGGCCCCATCCCCTGCCCCGGTCCCGGTCTGCCTGCGCGAGCATCCTCCCGATCCGTCCGTCCGTCCGTCTAACCCGCGAGCGACGACGGCAGCCGAAAGTTGCTGAGCGAGTCGGTGTGAAATCCCCCGAGCGGGATGAGCGATAGCACCGCTGACGAGTCGGAGGGTGACCTTTAGACGTGTAGAATCCTCAAACCGCATCTTTCTCGGGTCCACATTCTAACCCCCCCGCACTCCGGCGAGCGCCGACGGGCCGGCCTCTCTCGCAGGAACCAAGAAAGTGTCGCGAGTTCTAAAGAAGAAGGCGAAGGGAAGCCGCAGCCTCGCCGGGTAACCACAATTATGGTGCCTGCTTGCACGGCGCTGCAGAGGCAGAGCCCCAACGGACCGCACTGCGAGAAAAAAAGACAACACGAAACAAAGCAGCGAGTTCTGCACTGACGCATGACCTGGTTAGAGCCCCAAGTTGGAAGACGAAGGTGCACCAAGTAAGCGAGAACGAAAGGGAAGGTCCCTCTTTTTTCTTTTTTTTTTTTGACGTAGCGACTACCTTTTGGTGTCTTTGCGGATCATGGTGCACGGCCGGTCCTCTCCCTTCTCTCCCGCCTGGGCTCCGCCGTCGACCTTCTGGATGCGCAGGGGCACCCGAGGGCGCAGGGTCCCGCGCCGCTTTCACTGTCCCATCAAGCCGGGTGGGCCACCGGTTCGGGCTGCGCTGCAGACCTGAGGGCGAGCGTTCCGGCTGTGAGGATCCTCCACCCTGCTGTGAACAAGACCGGCAGCTACAACCTCTCTCTCTCTCTCTCTCTCTCTCTCTCTCTCTCTTCACCACACCTCCACCTGATTGAGTAAACAGCCGAAGCAAAAACAAACCACAAGAACGAGAAAAGAAAAAAAAAAAAAAGAAAAACCTTCGGCTGAAATAAAGTGTCTCTCCAGGAGGCGACGAGCCTCCGCACAAACAACCGAGGCACTGACTGATAGATAGGGGAACTGTCGTGTGTGTGTGTGTGTGTGTGTGTGTGTGTGTGTGTGTGTGTGAAAAGGGAGGGCAGAAACAAAGCGTGCAGGCGACTGAAGGGCTCTTGTGCAACGCGCCCGAGTGTGCGGTGTGAATTAACGGGAACAACAACACTAAGGCGTGCACGCCGATCGCGTCTCTTTGCCGACCCGCCGACCGTCAACTTTTTTTTTTTTTTCGGGCCCTCGGGATACAGGTGTATGAGCTCGAACCTGCCGTTCCGCAACCTGGAGCTTGCCCCTGCCTGCGTGGTGCCGTTCCGTGTGTCTCACAGGCATTCGGGCCTTAGGGGGCGTCACGCAACGTGAAGGGTAACACTCGGTATGGACGGAACTTTTGGGACGAGCCCTAAATTGAGGTCATAAACCAAAGAACCTGCGAAATGACCTCACTTCAGGGCTCATCCTAAAAGTTCAGCGTCTTAGTGTTCCCACGCCGACCGGTCAGTTTGGACCAAAGAACCCGCCACGAGCCGGAACTTTTGGGACGAGCCTTAAAGTGAGGTCATAAACCAAAGAACCCGCAGAATGACCTGAATTTAGGGCTCGTCCCAAAAGTTCCGGCTCGTGTTCGCACGCCGACCGGTCGTTTTGGACCAGAGAACCCGCCACGAGCCGGAACTTTTGGGACGAGCCCTGAAGTGGGGTCATTTCCGGGTTCTTTGGTCCAAAACGACCGGTCGGCGTGCGAACACGAGCCGGAACTTTTGGGACGAGCCCTCATGATCACTTCGACATCCCAATTCATCCCACACGCCAAAACCAACTTCTCTGGTCGTCACATGACCCGTCGGTGTCCCGCTGTTTGGCTGTGGTATGTTGTGGCATGTCCACTGGTGTGGAACTTGGAGTTTGGTAGGTTCTTTACCCTGCCCTCCATACCCTTCTGGTTCCTTTCCCTTCCCCTGCCGCTGTCGCTCCGTTTCCGTCACGTCCCGGCGCACATATCGTTAGCTCCGGCAAAATCCGTCCGTCTACGTCCTTGTCACGACACGTTGCGTGTGGGCGTACTTTGGTAGGTTCTCCTCTTCCCACATCATCTGTTGTGCACAGTTATTGAACCCAGAGGATCCCCTCGTTGCCGACGCCACAACATGCTGCATGTGAGTGTACTTTGGTAGGTTCTCCTCTTCCCACATCATCTGTTGTGCACAGCTATTGAACCCAGAGGATCTCCTCGCTGCCAACGCCACATGTTGCATGTGGGTGTACTTTGGTAGGTTCTCCTCTTCCCACATCATCTCACAGTTATTGAACCCAGAGGATCTCCTCGCTGCCGACGCCACATGTTGCATGTGGGTGTACTTTGGTAGGTTCTCCTCTTCCCTCATCATCTGTTGTGCACAGTTATTGAACCCAGAGGATCCCCTCGCTGCCGACACCACATGTTGCATGTGGGTGTACTTTGGTAGGT
>JAFMOD010000965.1:12294-64411 GCA_019802435.1 Corydoras maculifer
GCACATCGCACTTTTCAGTTTTTTATTTGTAAAAAAATTTTTGATTCATGTATAACTTTCATTCCACTTCACAATTGTATACCACTTTGTGTTGGTCTTTCACATTAAATTCCAGTGAAATATATTTATGTTTGTGGTTGTAATGTGACAAAATATGGCAAAGTTCAAGGGGTATGAATACTTTTGCAACCCACTGTGTGTATATATATATATATATATATATATATATATATATATATATATATATATATATATATATATATATATATACTGTGTATACACACACACACACATATATACACACATATATATATATATATATATATATATATATATATATATATATATATATATATATATATATATATATATATATATATATATACACACATGTACACATACACACACATATATATATAGAGAGAGAGAGAGAGAGAGAGAGAGAGAGAGAGAGGGCGGTACGGTGGCTTAGTGGTTTAGCATGTTCTCCTCTCATGGCTGGGGATTCCCGGTTCGAATCCCAATCTGGGTGGAGTTTCCACATTCCCCCCCAGTGTCCGCGTGGGTTTCCTCTGGTTTCTCCGGTTTCCACCCACAGTCCAAAAGCATGGATCAAGGTGAATTGAATTGTCCAAATTGCCCCATATAGAGTGTGTGTCTTTGTGAGTGTGTGCCCAGCGATGGATTGGAATCCTGTCCTGGGTGTATCTGCTCAGCGCCCGAAACGTTTTCCCCTGGATGGGCATGAGGAACCCCTCCCCACCGCGACCCTAATAGAAAAAGCTATAGCGGAATATATATTCCTATATATATATATATATTTCAACCTAGGTGGAGTTTTCATGTTCTCCACGTCTCCCCGTAGTAGGTTTCCAGCCACAGTTCAAAAACATGGATTCTAGGTGAAGTGGTTGCAATAAATTGCCCCTATACAATGTCTGTGTATGTGTGTGCCCAAGGATAGACTGTTGCCCGGTCCTGTGTGTATCTGCAATGTCTGAAAACATCTGAAACGTTATTCCCTCTGTGGGCATAATGTACCCCCACACCCCAACCCTAGTATAGGATGGAAGGGTTTACATTGATATATACATTATGACAACATGCAAGCATCAAACAAAAAACTTCATTAAGAATCAAACCAATGACCTGAGACACCAACCTGCGCTCTGTCCCGCAGAACCTCAAAATCAGCCTGTGACAGGAACTGGTTGTATAAGACACCTGGAAGAGAGTGGAAGCGGCGAACGGCAGAACAGCTTTAAGACACTTAGGATTTCTATTAAGAGTAATGTTATGCTGCGAACAATCATCATCTTAGCCAGAAGTCTGAGTGCTATTGACATAGTGAGATCGCAGAGTGTCATTTGGGAGTTAAGGGAAATGGAAAAGGGCTTTAATCCAGTCTGCTTTATAGTCACACTTATAGAGGATTCATTGAATTTGCGCTCAGCTTCGATTATTTAGTCTAATCTCAGCCTCCAGAGCAGAGAGAAAACGCTTTGCCACGTCGAATTCTTAAATTCCAGTCACCTTAGCGTCAGCGACTTCTCCAGCCTAGATACTTTGGAGAGCAGAATTTACAACCAAGCGTCCTGCCCAAGGCACCAACCGGACCTGTAGATACTTATATAGATAAATCTTTATAACAGCAGTGAGGTGGAGTAAAAGCTTACCCTCTGTGAACTGCAGCCGGTCCCTTTCAAGTTCCCACAATCGGATCTGATCGGTGATGGTTGGAGGAAGAACCGGGGTCTGGGACGGAAAGTAAAGGGAAAATCATGATGCATGTGGTTTTAAACATATTAATGAAATAAAAGACTTAAATTATTAAAAGCATCCACCTGTTTAAGCATGACAGGATGGGCTCTGGTCCTTAAAAAGTGGATGATCTGAAGGAGGGAAGGGAATATTATATATATATATATATATATATATATATATATATATATATATATATATATATATATATAATAAATCTGTTTATTTTTATTAAAGAGCAGTTAACATGAATACACACCGTACATGATTTATTCCCAAATAAACACACAAATACACACTGGTGCGCATATAAACAACACAAAAACTTGTTATTGTAAAAAAAAAAAAAAAATGCTTCCAACCTAACCCCCCCAAATAGCTAACATTAACCCCCTATTACCTATAATATAAAACAATTAAACCCACCCAATAGTGCACCAACTAAGATAGAGAGGAAGAAAAGAAAAAAAGTGTATTGATAACAAATAAAGAAAAAAGAAAGGAAAATAAACGAAAATAAAGTAAAATAATTATTTTTTTTTTTTAAAAAAGCAACGGAGGAAAAAGAGGTCAGTCAAAAGCCGAACAATTAAAAGACTTGAAATAGATGATAAACCTGTGCCATCTTTTGCCAAATTTGCTGTTGCTACCTTTGATTGAATATTATTCATCCATCCATTATCTTCCGCTTTATCCTATATCAGGGTCGTGGTGGGGTTCCCCATGCCCATCCAGGGGAGAACGTTTTGGGCGCTGGGCAGATACACCCAGGACAGGGCACCAATCTATCACTGTGGACACACTCACTCATACAAACACACTCTATATCGGGCAATTTGGAGAATTCAATTGACCTTGATCCATGTTTTTAGATTATTGGAGGAAACCTGAGAACCCGGAGAAAACCCACGCGGACACGGGGAGAACATGGAAACTTCACCCAGATGGGGATTCGAACCGGGAATCTCTAGTGCTGAGAGGAGAACATGCCAACCACTAAGCCACTGTGCTACCCTGATTGAATATTCAATTTTTTCCAATTTAAGAAATGTTAAGGTGTCTTTCAGCCACTAAAAAGTTGGAGGTTTATCAGATTTCCAAAGAAGCAATATTTACGGCGTCTAGCTCAGCATAGAAATGAGTGCAGTCTGTAGGAACCCCAAATAATGCTATTGCCGGACAAATATAAATATTCGTTATTGTTTATATTTAAACATAGAACAGAAGCGTATCTGCCCAGTGCCTGAAACGTTCTCCCATGGATGGGCATGGGGAACCCCCCCGTGTCCTTAATAGAGGTTATATGGAAGATAATGGATGGATATAAAACGGACGCTGCATGATGAGGGATGAGTAACAGACCTGTTGTGCAGTGATGCCGTTAGCAATTGCCTGCTGTACAGACTCTCTGGTAACCTGGGCAACCACGACGTTAGGAAACCGATAAAGCATCTCACTGAACAGAGCCACCAGAGCAATCTGTAGCTCAGAATCTGACACACACATACACACACACACACACACACACACACACACACACACACACACACACACACACACACACACAGTAAGCTCAGGAATCGAGAGGTAACCAGCGACTGCTCTTCAGTGTAGACGTACTTGTGTAGGCATAAACACGGTAGTTGGTTTCGACCACAATGAACCCGACATCTCCTGCCCCCTGCGTGGAGCTCATAGAGGTGGAGGATGATGGGTTGGCAGTGACGCCGGCCGCCAGGGTGATAGCCAGCCTTGTGGGGTAGTACCTTCTTGACTTCCTCTGCAATCAGATGTGAGCACAAATTTTAAAGAACGTTTGTATAGTTTTAATTTAGGGTGGCTTAGTGGTTAGCATGTTTTCCTTTCAGCACTGGGGATTCCCGGTTCGAATCCCAATCTGGGTGGATTTCCATGTTCTCATGTCCGCGTGGGTTTCCTCAGGGTTCTCCGGTTTCCTCCCACAGTCCAAAAACATGGTTCAAGGTCAACTGAGTTCTCCAAATTGCCCCATATAGAGTGTGTTTGTGTGAGTGAGAGTGTGTCCAGTGATAGATTGGTGTCCTGTCCGGGGTGTATCTGAGGTCACCTTCGGCTTTATTCAGAGTTTGGTTTAGACGCTGCACACTAAACAAAACTCAGAGTATGATGATGATGATGATCATGACCAACCTTTCTCTGAAAAACCAACCCAAACTCTCGCAGGTGCTGCAGAAAGGTCAGCAGTGACTCACTCATGCCCTCAACAGAGTAGTCCTGGAACAACAACAAAAAAACCTTAGTTTTGCAGCGATTTACATAAGTCTCATGTGACAGCAATGATTTTAATATATCAATTAACAGTGGGCGGCACAGTGGCTTAGTGTTTAGCATGTTCTCCTCTCAGCGCAGGGGATTCCTTGTTCGAATCCCAATCTGTGTGCAGTTTCCATGTGTGTGTGAGTGTGTGCCCAGTGATAAATTGGCACCCTGTCTGCGCAGATAGATTGGCACCTGCCCCTATCTGCCCAGCACCCGAACCGCTCTCCCCTGGATGGGCATGGGAACTCCCCCCCCCCCCCCCCCGCATTTTATGTTAGATTTTATAATAATCACCCTGATTGATCACGTATTGCAGAATTATCATGATAAATGTCATCAATAGACTTCTGAAGAAACCACAATGCTGTAATACCACAACACACTACATGCAGTGTATTCTAGCAGCCAGGAGAGGGTACTGTTGAAGCAACAACGTAAATAATACAGATTTCACAGCAGTAATGTATATATATATATATGGCGGCACGGTGGCTTAGTGTTTAGCATGATCTCCTCTCAGCACTAGGGATTCCCGGTTCGAATTCCAATCTGGATGGAGTTTCCATGTTCTCCCCGTGTCCGCGTGGGTTTCCTCCGGGTTCTCCAGTTTCCTCTCACAGTCTAAAACATGGACCAACTCAATTGAATTCTCCAAATTGCCCCATATAGAGTGTGTCTGTGTGAGTGAGTGTGTGCCCAGTGATAGATTGCCCCCCCTGTCCTGGGTGTATCTGCCCAGCGCCCGAAACGCTCTCCCCTGGATTGCAATGGGGACCCCACCCCCCTAATAGAGGATAAAGCAGAAGATAATGGATGGATTTTTAATTTATTTATTTATATATATATATATATATATATATATATATATATATATATATATATATATATATATATATATATATACACATATATATCTTTCTTATATATAAAAAAGATTAAGATATAGATTAAGATAAAGATTATAAGAAATGTAAGAAAAATGTATACTCTATATAAGTGCTAGTACCCACCCGGCCGAGGGTGGAGAAACTCAGCTGGAAGAGGAAGGAGAGAATCTCCACCAGGTCCATTCCTCTAGACTGTGAGCAGAAACAAAACAAGAGCAGTCAGATAAATCCATCGGTGATCTTCAGTCTCTTGCGGCCCGGTGCGTGACGGACAGACCTGCACCGTGTTGAGGTACTGCAGAGTGAAGTACCAGAGCTGCGAGGCCGTGTCGAGCAGCAGGAACTGGAACCCCGCAGAAGTGATGCATGGAGCTTCACCAGCCTCACTGCAGAGAAGTTCATCCAAAAGTCATTAAAAGGAACCACGTACACGTGTATGCTGGGTATTCAGCAAGCATTTAAAAGCTGAAATGGTTAATCAGGAGTCTTCACTTGTACTTTATATAAAAAAAAGGTCTGGAAGGATTTGACGGATGGATGCAGTGAGCATCTCCATCCACCAGGGGCACACTGGTTACCAGTGTGGTGCTGCAGATCTGCACTACAGTGGTACCTCTTCATGAGGCCGGCCTGGATGAGCAGCTGGGCCAGGTCCTGGCTGACGGCGGCACTCGGTGAGCCGACCATGAAATGCAGAATCACCTCCCAGCGTTCTGTGGCGTAGCGATCCAGGCTTTCTACGTCACGCGCGTGCCGGTCGGGGCCGAGACTGCTGCCCTCGTCTGCCCACGGCTTACCTCTGCGGAAGGGCGAGAAGGAAAGAAACCAAGTGAAAATATGTACTCCATCATGTGGAGGTCTGTTGTGATTATTGTGTAAGCAGATGCCCAGCAGATGGCACCAGTAAGAGTCCTAACTATCCGTGTGTTGCCATTTGGCAGTACTATCATCTAGGGGTGCTGAAAAAAATCGTTTCTTCAAAGTATCGCGATTCGTAGTCCTTTAAAATGCACAAGAATCGAATTTAAATAAAGTGTTTTAAGTTTTTTTTTTTTTTTTTGGCGCCCTCTCCTGAGCGTCATTTTACTTAAAATTTTTATTTTAATTTAGCGCAATACTATTTTTTATATAAATTAATGCA
Organism: Corydoras maculifer; assembly: GCA_019802435.1. NCBI lineage: Eukaryota > Metazoa > Chordata > Actinopteri > Siluriformes > Callichthyidae > Corydoras > Corydoras maculifer. The sequence goes on from JAFMOD010000965.1 coordinate 18,382, forward strand.
AATTGATTTGATACAGGAATAAACCTGAAAGCATTGTTTTAAATAAATGTTCTTTTTGTTTACATCGTCCTTTCATCTTGTCAATCACATAATTTAAACTAAATGTAAATGATTTAAAATTTTAAAATCGATTTTGAATCGAATCGTGACCTCAAAAATCTGAATCGATTCGCCAGAACCTGAGAGATCCGCACCCCTACTATCATCATAATAAAGTCCCTCCACCTCACACACCCGGTGGAAGGCTTTGAAAGGGCCGAGTAACAATCCACCATTTCATATCCCTCCATTGCCAACAGTGACACCATGTTCAGCCAGTAGGTGTCACTATTGCAGTTATAGTGAGTATTCCTGATCCAACCTCCCACTCACCAGACACAGCCGTCTTTAATAGAAAGGACTTCAGAACTAGGTGCCTTAGTGGTTAGCATGTTCTCCTCTCAGCACTAGGGATTCCTGGTTCGAATCCCTATCTGGATGGAGTTTCCATGTTCTCCTCGTGTCCGTGTGGGATTTCTCTGGGTTCTCCGGTTTCGTCCCACAGTCCAAAAACATGGACCCATGTCAATTGAATTCTCTAAATTGCCCCATATAGAGTGTGTGTGCATGTCTCTGTAAGTGAGTGTGTGCCCAGTGATAGATTGGTGTCCTGTCCTGGGTGTATCTGCCCAGCACCCGAGACTTTCTCCCCTGGATGGGCATGGGGAACCCCCTCATGACCCTAATATAGGACAAAGCGGAAGATAATGGATGGATGGATGGACTTCAGAACTACAACCCGAAAGCTCGCGGGTCCAGGTTGTGATTGTGATCTCACCCGCCGAGCAGCGCTATCCTCAGGTTGTCTTTAAACACGGGGTTGAGGACGATGCCGTGGAGCCCCCCCTGAAGCTGCTGGTTGTGCCAGAGTCGGAGTCCCGTCAGCACGGACACGCACTCATCATGATCCCTGAGGGAAAGTTCAGATTCACAGCTGGGACGGCATCCTCTTCCCAAAATCCCAAGCCTCTGCAGAAGAGGCTCGACACACAGAGTGGACACATACTCACTTCTGGCTGTCCTTTTTTACCCATAATGCCACGGCGGCCTGCGTGAGAGGGTGCTCCAGGAACAGCATCCGCATCACGTAATTCTTCGCCAGGCCTGGAAGCTCCCTGAAGAGAAACAGGACTGAGTTTTGAGCGACAACACAAGACAGAGAGACAGACAGAGAGACAGAGACAGACAGACTAGGGATTCCCCATCTGGGTGGAGTTTCCATGTTCTCCACGTGTCCATGTGGGTTTCCTCCGGGTTCTCCTGTTTCGTCCCACAGTCCAAAAACATGGATCAAGTCAATTGAGTTCTCCAAATTGCCCCATATAGAGTGTGTCTGTGTGAGTGTGTGCCCAGCGATAGATTGGCGCCCCGTCCTGGGTGTAACTGCCCAGCGCCCAATACGTTCTCTCCTGGATGGGCATGGCGAACCCCCCCATGCTAATAGAGGATAAAGTGGAAGATAATGGATGGATGGACTTAGTAGTTCTATAATTCTGTTCTCCATCTGTTTCTCTACATACTTGGGGAGTCCACTTTAGTATGTTCTCTGATGATCAGGACCCCCACAAAGGAGGTATTAGGGTGGTGGAGGATTTTCAGTACTGCGGTGATCCTGGTGGTGTGTGTTGTGCTGGTACGAGTGGATCAGACACGGCCGTGCTGCTAGACAGAGAACAGTACACCAATCACAACACACAGCTGTCTGATTCACTCGTACCGTCAACAAGCACCCACCGAATTTCACACTCAACCATGGATTACAGAAAACAGTCTGCAGAACCAAAAGAGTCCAGGTGCAGGTCTCTGTGTGATCAACTGATCTATTTATTACATGTCCTACACATCTACCCCATCTACCCGGAGGGCAATTAGGATTGGGTGATTTCAGCCATGGTACTTGGTGGGACCAGAAATCAAACCAGGGGCTGATTAATTGATTAATGATATTAATCAATCCCACAATGGGAAAATTCCAATGTATTTTTGACTGATTATATTTTAAAATGGGGTGGCTTAGTGGTTGGCATGTTCTCCTCTCAGCACTAGGGATACTCGGTTCGAATTCCAATCTAGGAGGAGTTTCCATGTTCTCCCCGTGTCCACGTGGGTTTCCTCCGGGTTCTCCAGTTTCCTCCCACAGTCCAAAAACATGGATCAAGTCATTTGAATTCTTCAAATTGCCCCATATAGAGTGTGTCTGTGTGTAGAGTGATAGATTGGCACCCTGTCCTGTATCTTCCCAGCGCCCGAAACGTTCTCCAATGGATGGGCATGGGGAACCCCCCCTCCCCCGCGACCCTAATAGAGGATAAAGCAGAGGATAATGGATGGATATCTCAAAATGGGGACCTTCAGGTCACAAGGCTGGCTCCTTAACCACAGACCTACGAAGATGAGTCACTGATGCTAACGGTCAGAAAAACCGAATGATTCACGCTGATAAAAACAGAACCCAGGAACATGGCTCACCGCTTGTAACCTGAACTAATTCACAGTTTTGTGCGACGTCTTTAATAAAGTCCGTAAACCGGTGCATGGCGAACCTGTAAACGGCGAGGCATGTAGCTGGATGGTTGTACAGCCGGTCCAGCAGGTCAGGACTCAGCTCCCGGAGGTACTCATGCAGGTTCTTGCACTGCAGTTGCACTCGCAGCTTCATGCTTAATCTGAAATCAGACCAGATGTGAAGATCGATTTCATGTTTTCGAAACCATAGGCTTAGTGGTTAAGCATGTTCTCCTCTGAGCTCTAGGGATTCCCGGTTCGAATCCCAATCTAGGTGGAGTTTCCATGTTCTCCCCGTTTCCGAGTCCACAGTCCAAAAACATGGATCAAGGTCAATTGAATTCTCCAAATTGCCCCATATACAGTAGAGTGTGTGTGTATGTGTGTGTGTGTGAGTGAGTGTGTGCCCAGTGATAGATTGGCGCCCTGTTCGGGGTGTATCTGCCCAGCGCCCGAAACGTTCTCCCCTGGATGGGCATGGGGAACCCCCCCCCCTTGCAACCCTAATAGAGTATAAAGCGGAAGATAATGGATGGAAGGAAAACATAGGCCGGGGCGGCACGGTGGCTTAGTGGTTAGCATGTTCTCCTCTCAGTGCTAGGGATACTCGGTCCGAATCCCAATCTGGGTGGAGTTTCCATGTTCTCCCCGTGTCCGCGTGGGTTTCCTCAGGGTTCTCCGGTTTACTCCCACAGTCCAAAAACATGGATCAAGGTCAATTGAATTCTTCAAATTGCCCCATATACAGTGAGTGAGTGAGTGTGTGTGTGTGTGTGTGTGTGAGTGAGTGAGTTTGTGCCCAGCGAAAGATTGCCCCCCTATCCTGGGTGTATTAGCCCAGCACCCGAAATTTTCTCCCCTCGATGGGCATAGGGAACCCCCCCCCACACACACACAATCTGTACATGGCTTTCCTACACTGTTGATGGAAGATTAGGATGAGTCCCCCACTGAGCCTCGGTCCTCACAAGGTTTCCTCCTTAAAACAACAGGGAGTTTTGTCTTGCCACTGTCACTTCAGCTTGCTCTTTGAATCTTCAAAGACTTATAAAACTGTAAACCTGCTTTGTGACAATGTACTATCGTGGAAAAAACTATAAATAAATGACTTGAACTTAAACTTAAGGCGGAGACGTTTCAAACCGTCCTGTATTTATTTATAACAGACACCACGGATCACCGACATCAACAGAGCGGAGCACTTTAGAGATTTAAACACAATTAAAGTGTAAAAGTTCGCTTTCAGAGTTTAATGAGTCTTTATAATGTCTCACCCGAGGTCTCGATCATCAGCGGAGAGAATTATAATCTTCAGAATGGAATAATTAGCCTTCACTACGCCGCGCTTCCACAACGGGACACACGGGAAGCCATGACTGCCTGACCACGTGACGCCGCCAAAGCCATTGGATTGGTTGGTCCGTGACGGGCTGCGTCCTAAATCGTATAAGAAAGTGTACTAAAGAATAATGTCCTTTTTTCTGCACTCACTCTCAATTAGACCCGTTCCACTTACTGTAAAGATGTAATTTACAGTTCTACAACAACAGATCGCCATCTGTGTTTATTTCTAAAGCAATTATTCGTCCTAATTACTCTGTTGTTAACTAATTAGGGCCACTACAGAGAGGATATTTGGATAATAAATAATAAACACTGTGATGACACCGGCACGGTGGCTTAGTGTTTAGCATGTTCTCCTCTCAGCACTAGGGATTCCCAATCAGGGTGGAGTTTCCATGTTCTCCCCGTGTCCGCGTGGGTTTCCTCTGGATTCTCCGATTTTCTCCCACAGTCCAAAAACATGGATCAAGTCATTTGAATTCTTCAAATTGCCCCATAGTGTGTCTGTGTGAGTGTGTGCCCAGGGATGGATTGGCGCCCTGTCCTGGAAGTATCTGCCCAGCACATGCCCCTAGAGGATAAAGCAGAAGATAATAGATGGATGGCGGTCAGCCTCTACTGGCTGTTTTAAGGCTGCAGCCACTGAGGACAAAGGTGAAACAGGGATGGTTGCTTGTAATACATTAAATTTAATTATATTAAAGCATGTAATGTATTAGATGGCGTGGTATTTTTGTATATAAATCACGGGAAAGAGGTGTTATTAATTCCGACGCATAGCAGAGTACAGTTACATTTCTTTCCCGTGATTTATTTACAATAATACAAAACCTCGAGTCACTTATTGCTTTTTATAAAAGTTACACACTATGATAAAAAGGTTCGATTCATAAATGTGTTTATTAAAAGCAAAATCGTTAATAATATGATCTTCCGCGTCATAATCTAGTCCGGTTTTTATTGTGAACGCTGATCGCTGAGTAACAGGTTTTCCTGTTTCTTAACAACCAAATACTATGTATTATTAAAATAATGTATTGTATTTTACATAATAAAAACAAATGCGAAACATTCAGAGGTGTGTGTTATTGTTAGAAATGTTGGTAAAACTGGACAAATGGCTTAGCCAATCGGATTTAAGGACTGGAACTACACGTTTAATAATACATTTTATTCTTCTGCTTTTTAAGATGTGATTATTTTTATTATTATTAGTACTTGTATCCTTTATTTTTTTTTACATATTATAACACTGTAAATGGGGCATCTTTGACTACTGCAGCTTCCCCTCCGGGATTAATAAAGTATTCTGATTCTGAAGCGTAATGCACCACGGTCTCGTACATTGTGTGCCGGGTTGATTAAAAGATGTGACTGGCACTGCAAATGGTTACTCCATGATGATGGTAAGTGGCATAGAATTAAAAATATAATGTATAAAACACGGGGAGTTTAATACACCTTCCAATTAAAAAAATATAACTGGAAATACAAAATGAAATGCAATAATTCATGACACTTTTAGTTCAGTTCAGTGATGCAGCTCAACTTCTCAACAGTGGATCCTGAGCTCAGGAATCTTCTTTCTCTTGATATCTGTGGTGAAATAAAATCAAAGACGTTTCTGTTAGTAAGTCCAACTAAAAAAAAAAGTTAAGATGATTAAAAATACAGACAGCTGAAGATCACAAATCCGCTCACATAAAATGCAGTCCACCCCACATAGCTGTTAAAACAGCCTTCGGCCATCTTTCGAGTCTGCCTCCTTTATTAGCCCCATTTACAGTGTTCTCCAATGATCAAGACCCCCACAGAGCAGGTACTATTTTGATGGTGGATAATTCTCAGAACTGCAGCGTCACCAACATGGTAGTGGTGTGTTATTGTGTGTTGTGCTGCTAGGAGGGGCTCACATGTGGAAGTGCTGTTGGAAATTTAAACACCTTGGTGGTAATGATGCTGCTGGAATGGCAATGAGCCACCGACCAAAAAAAAAAAAAAAAATGGATGAGTGGTGAACCTAATAAAGTTGCCGATGGGTGCATCTGCACATATTCAAGATTCAAGTAAATTTTATTATTAGTAATATCACATGTATCACACGAAATTATGGGTCACGGACCCCAATTACCATGTTCCTTTAAAGTTATAATTGAAATTAAAAAAATAAAGAAGAAAATGAGATAAAAATAGTATATAGAAATGTGAAATATAATAGAATGTACAACTATGAATATATGTAATATCCATCCATCCATCCTCTTTATCCTATATCAGGGTTGCGGGGGTGTTCCCCATGCCCATCCAAGGGAGAAAGTTTCGGGCGCTGGGCAGATACACCCAGGACAGGACGCCAATGTATCGCTGGGCACACACTCACTTATACAAACACACTTTTTATGGGGCAATTTGGAGAACTCAATTGGCTTGATCCATGATTTTGGACTGTGGGAGGAAACCGGAGAACCCGGAGGAAACCTACGCAGACACGGGGAGAACATGGAAACTCCACCCAGATGGGGATTCGAACCGGGAATCCCTAGCACTGAGAGGAGAACAGGCTGACCACTAAGCCACCGTGCCACCCATATATAAATATATGTAGATAAAATAAACTTAAGAATATATATATATATATATATATATATATATATATATATATATATATATATATATATATATATATATATATATATATATATATATATATATATATATATATATATTATACACACACACATACACACACTATATATAAAAAGTAATATACAATAGATATAAATATAGAATATAAATATAGCAGCATATAAACTGTATATAAACGGTACATGTGAGATGAGATGATGTACTTTGGTGGAGTGATGATAACATGTGTGAATGACTGTTTTTAGATGGAGTTTGTGGGTCATATAGAAAGTACCTGAGACTGTACACAGATTTATTTCAAACCCCTGTTGAAGCTTTACCTGCAATGAATGCACGTGAAAAACACAGTCTGACCCTCATCTGCAGATCTCATCTGCCTCGTGTGGTACACCATGCCCTCCTTATTGCAGCGCGAACAGCGTCTGTCCACCTGTCAAGCACAAGACGGTAAATATTCAAATATTAATTAATATCCAAATATTAAATATCTTTATTAAATAAGAGAGATTTTTAAAAGCGAGGAATGTGCAGCATAATAAAGAGCAGCATATTTTCAAATATGGTCTTACCACAGGTCCTTTAAGCTCCGAATCCTCATCACTCAGAACGACCGATAAAGACTTTTCTAATGGATTAAAGACCACCGATGATCTGATCACCTGCTTTTCAATTTCTGAAACATAAAACAACCTCCATCATCACCAATGCAAGTTAAACTTCAGAATCCAGCATTTTATGTCTTCACTTATGTGTGGTGTCGACCACCTTTTTTTGCCCACCCTGCTACAGTGTACCACAGCTGAAAGAACATGCAGAGGGGGATCTCGCGTAGAGAAACCATAGATGTTGTCACTGAGCATAGTGGCTAACACGTCAGCCTCTCAGTAATGAAAATGCAGGTTGGAATCCCGAGTTTCCATGCTCCTGTTTTGGTTTCTGTGGTTTCTTCTTACAGTTCAAAAACATGGATTCAGGGTGAATTGGTTTCTTTAAATGACCAGAAATCTAAATTTCCCCTGGGCGGCACAGTGGCTAGCATGTTCTCCTCTCCGCACTAGGGATTCCCTGTTCGAATCTCCATCTAGGTGGAGTCTCCATGTTCTCCCTGTGTCCGCATGGGTTTCCTCCGGGTTCTCCGGTTTACTCCCACAATCCAAAAACATGGATCAAGGTCAAGTGAATTCTCCAAATTGCCCCGTATAGAGTGTGAGTGAGTGAGTGAGTGAGTGTGCCTAGCGATAGATGTGCCCTCTTGGTATCTGCCCAGTGCCTGAGACATTGTCCCATCCCCCCCAGCAGCAGTGTTTATAGTACTTAGACACTAAGAGCTTGTTAGAAAACCTGTAATAACCACAAATGAAGTTTGTTCTGCTCATAAACAATAGTTATTAATGAAGGGAGAAAGACAGATGAGTGATGTGTTCATGGTAGCAGCTTGTGAGTAAAAAGTTACAGCGGTTCCTTTATTCAGCTCATGTTGAATGAACTGTTAAAGCAAAGATTCACAAAAAAAGGACAGTGAGATGCTGATGAATGCAAACATTCTGCTTATGTTTTCAATGGGTGCAGGAGCTCAGTGTTTAGGGCGTTGGGCTATCAATCTGAAGGTTGGTGGATCAAATCCCAGGTCCCAAGTTACCAATGTGGGTCCTTGAGCAAGACCCTTAACCCTCATTGCTGCAGGGATGTTGTGATTAACCCTGTGCTCACCTTGTAAGTTGCTTTGGATAAAAGCATCTACCAAATGTACTAATATGCTGACCTCAGCATCATCAGTGCACTGTCAAGGAGTCGCTCTAATGTTAAGGGGGGCAGGGTAGCTCAGTGGTTAGGGTCAGGGGCGTCTTTAGACCTGGGCTTTCAGGGCTATAGCCCCGGATGTTTTGTTAGTATCCCCGGATCAAATGAGATCGGCTTTCTCTGCAGAAAAGGAACGGGACCGTACGGAGTCAGCATCAGCTGTTTGTGCTTCCAAGCGGTGTCTCTGTGTGTGTGTGTGTGTGAGGGAGACAGATTTCTTTCGTGAGTATCGGGAGTAAAGTTAACGTAATAATTGTATATGTTTGCTGTAAAGAGCAGCTTCTCAGCTTTCAAAACCGTCAATTTTTTTTCTCAAGGCACAAACTGTCACAAAGTTACGGTATTTCAAAGCAAATCCTTTCATAGGTCATTTAATTTTATCCACTAATGAATGATCAAACAAAATGAATGTATGAGTTTGAAAAATGGATAAAATACACTCATGAAACGGCCCTTTTTTAAAAAAGAACAGAGGGGGAATAAGGGATCTGAGCTAAAGCCCCTGGTGTTTCTAAACCCTAAAAACGCCCCTGGTTAGGGTGTTGGGTTATCAATCTGAGGGGTTGAGGGTTCAAATCCCAGGTCCACTGCAGTTACCAATGTGGGTCCTTGAGCAAGACCCTTAACCCTTATTGCTCCAGGGATGTTGTGATTAACCCCGTGTTCACCTCTTAAGTCGCTTTGGATAAAATCATTTGCTAAATGACCAAATTTTAAATGTAGTGTTTGTAATAATTGTGTGAACGTTTACCGCGTGTTGGGATTTTCAACGCACACCGAGGACAAGTGATGAAATCCTGCGGTCCGGGAACAGGGAGGACGTTACCACAGTCCGGACAGAAGTTAATATCCCCTTCAAAACACGACATTTCTGCGAAACAAACACAGGATTTGGGATTTAAATGATACAATAATGAAACAAATAAAATCGCGAACTTACAGTCACTACAACAAACCAGGCGATACAAGTCTGTCAGCACGTGAAACCCGGTAAACATCACATTATATGACGCTTAACTTGCTTAAAACACTGTTTAAACTTACCGACTGCGAAAACGATGCATGGGCACGATTTATACCCACAACATAAGTTTAAACAACATAAATAAATTAGAAACAAGACGTAAACAATCGTTTACGTAAAAGTGCTTTCAGACCCAACAACTCCTCAGGCAACGCACGAGGCAGGGCCGTATCCCAATACTCGCTATATTCCCTTTCAAGTGCCCTACTTGATGTTGAACACGTGGTATTTTTAACATAACAAAGCGTTGTATTAAATTAACAATAAACCTTTTAAAGTAAATGTTCTGGTTCGTTTGTAAACACAATCGAACGGCGGTGTTATAATCGCAATTAAGCTATTCGAAGCGTGTAGGGTGTAGTGATGATGTCGCGATATCGGACGCAATTAAGGGGCCTTCGGTAGGACCGTGGCTCGCACGTGACGTCAGCGAATGCGGGCAAGCACCAACAGAGGGAAAGGCGCTGCACGAATTTGCGACTTGCTTTGAAGTCGGTGTCACGTTGTTTTAACGTGAGGTAAAAATATAAGTTAATTTAATTGAACTGTCAGTCGCTTGCATGAGTTTAGCAAGGCAGCGAGCCTGCACGGTTAGCTGCACGAATTATGGACAGTTGTAAACGTATTAATAAGCCGATAATATTAATACGTAACTGTTTTTTTAAATACCATACACAAAGTTTCTCTTGCATTTTGCCATATTTTATAATACTGTTATAATAAGGTTGCAGTGTTAAACCGTTGATATAATATCGAGATATTTCAGACTATTTTAGCTGTCAAAACCAACTATCGCGATATTTGAATCGTTACGTTAATTAAGTCTGATCAATATAGTTTTATTACTGATTGAAATAGTATGTTTCTAGTAAAACACGTTGTAAAAAATGTTACAAAGATCGTTTTTTTAAAGGGGAACTCTTTAAAATTCTTTTAATTTATTCATCCATCCATCTTCCACCTTATCCTCTACTAGGATGGGGGTGGGGTTGGGTGGATGTTCCCCATGCCTATTCAGAGGAGAACGTTTCGGGCAGATACACCCAGGACAGGGCGCCACACTCACTTAAACACACACAAACACACTCTATATGGGGCAATTTGGAGAATTCAATTGACCTTAATCCATGTTTTTGGACTGTGGGAGGAAACCGCAGAACCCGGAGGAATCCCACGTGGACACGGAGAATATAGAAACTCCACCCATTGGGATTTGAACCGGGAATCCCTAGCGCTGAGAGGAGAACATGCCAACCACTAAGCCACCGTGCCGCCCCTATTAATTCTTTATTAATATTAATGTCATAATGTCACAGTGAACATTATAAACTTTTATTTATCTCAGCATGGCGGAAAACGACGTGGACAACGAGCTGTTGGATTACGAGGACGATGACGTGGACGCGGCGGGAGGCGACGGAGACGGGGATTGCCCCTTCGTGGGCCGTATGGCAATCATAAAGGAGGACGTGAAGGGATCCTATGTTTCCATCCACTCCTCAGGCTTCCGGGACTTCCTGCTGAAACCCGAGCTGCTCAGGGCCATCGTGGACTGTGGGTTCGAGCATCCGTCTGAAGGTGAGGAAGAGGAGCAGCCAGGTCACATGGTATATGGGTTCATGCAGAATTGAGGGTTTCTGAGCCGAATAGTTTTGTCCCCCTCACTATTCCGTGCAGTTCAACATGAGTGCATCCCTCAGGCCATCCTGGGCATGGACGTGTTATGCCAGGCCAAATCTGGCATGGGGAAGACGGCCGTCTTCGTCCTGGCCACGCTGCAGCAGCTGGAACCCGTCACCGGGCAGGTAACCTGCGGCAACACGACTGGGGTATTTCACCCGCTGTTTGTAGACCCTACAGAGACCGGCCAATTTAATAAGCACACATTTATCCATTTTATACGCTCCATTTAGCATATAAATGGATTTCATAGTTATACAATTACATTCTGTATTTAATCTGTATATGTGTCTCTATATACTCTTCTTCTGCTCTCATATATAATATATATATATGTGTTTCTAATTATGAATATATATGTATAAGTGTATATATATATATATAGATAGATAGATAGATAGATAGATAGATAGATAGATAGATAGATAGTCCCTTTTTTGTTATCTAATAATCACACACAGTCATCAATCCCATAATGACACACCGTCACACATAGCCACAAAGGCATCAGCATTTACTTTATATATAGCCATAAGTATTGGGGCAATTGAACAACACACAGTCTTATGTATTAGAGCAATTAATCCATCCATCCATCTATTATCCAAGAATTTGGGTATTATTCCATCCATTATCTTCCGCTTCATCCTCTATTAGGGTCGCGGGGGGGTTCTCCATGCCCATCCAGGGGAGAACGTTTCGGGCGCTGGGCAGATCACCCAGCACAGGGCGCCAATCTATCGCTGGGCACACACTCACTCACACAAGCACTCTCTATATGGGGCAATTTGGAGAATTTAATCCATGGAGAACTTGAGCCATGTTTTTGGACTGTGGGAGGAAACCCACGCAGACACAGGGAGAACATGGAAACTCCACCCAGATGGCCATTTGAACTGGGAATCCCTAGCGCTGAGAGGAGAACATGCTAACCACTAAGCCACTGTGCCGCCCTCTCTCTCTCTCTCTCTCTCTCTCTTTATATATATATATATATATATATATATATATATATATATATATATATATATATATATATATAAAATGCTTTTTTGTTATCTAATAATCACACACAGTCACACATATTCACATGGGCAGGGGCATTTACTTTATATATATAGCCATAAGTATTGGGGCAATTAAACCACACACAGTCTTATGCATTAGAGCAATTAATCTATTGTTATTATGTATTTTGCCCCTACATGTAGAGCTTGTGTGGTATAATTACCCCAGTGTGTAGTCCATCTTCAGTAGGAGTTAATAACCACTCATAAGAGTGGAGGTGCTGGTTATATATGAATTTGCTTTGTCCAGGTGTCAGTGCTGGTTATGTGCCATACCAGAGAGCTGGCATTCCAGATCAGCAAGGAATACGAGCGCTTCTCCAAGTACATGCCAGTCGTAAAGGTATGTTCACCCACCCGTTACGTTTTAAAGGCGTTTATAGGTGAATTCAAGCGAGCCAAAACTGAAAAGCCGTTGTGTGCAAGGTGGCTGTATTTTTTGGTGGCTTGCCCATTAAGAAGGACGAGGAGACGCTGAAGAGGGAGAGTCCTCACATCGTGGTCGGGACGCCGGGCCGAATCCTGGCCCTGGCGCGAAACAAGAGCCTCAACCTGCGGCACATCAAGCACTTTATCCTGGATGAGTGCGACAAGATGCTGGAACAGCTAGGTGAGTTTGAAAATATGTCCCAGGTGGAGGGACAGAACAGACATGAAGTGGGGTTCTGATAGACGGGACAATTAAAGAATTTGGATCCATCCATTATCTTCTGCTTTATCCTCTATTAGGGTCGCGGGGGGTTTCCCCATGCCCATCCAGGGGAGAACGTTTCGGGCGCTGGGCAGATACACCCAGGACAGAGGGGCGATCTATTGCTGGGCACACACTCTATATGGGGCAATTTGGAGAATTCAATTGACTTGATCCATGTTTTTGGACTGTGGGAGGAAACCGGAGAACCCGGAGGAAACCCACGTGGACATGGGGAGAACATGGAAACTCCACCCAGATGGGGATTCCAACCCCTAATCTTAATCCATGTGAACTCTGAACATGAAGTGGGGTTCTGATGGACGGAACAATTAAAGAATTCATGGAAGAATACCGAAAAGTAATAAAGGGATCTGTTTTGCCTGCAGTGCTTACACACAGAGGAGTGTGTCCTCCACATTTAACACACCTGTGCAGTGAAACACACACATACACACACACTGAGTGATGTGAGCACACGTATCTAGAGCAGTGGGCAGCCCTGTACATGGCACCCGGGGGGCAATTGGGGTTAGGTGACTTGCCCAAATGCACTACAGCTGTAGTACTTGGTGGGCCCTGGAATCAAACCAGAGACCTTCAGGCAACCACAAGCCAACAAGTGACCCTCTTAAATTTGGGCCTAGGGTTAGGGTTAACCCCTAACCCTAATTCATGTGCACTCTGGACGTGATAAAGGGATCTATTTTGCCTGCAGTACTTACACACAGATGAGTGTGTCCTCCACATTTAACACACACTGAGTGAAGTGAGCACACGTGTCCACGAGTGGTGGGCAGCCCTGTACATGGCACTCAGGGGGCAATTTGGATTAGGTGCCTTGTCCAAATGCACTACTTGGTGGGACCGGGAATCGAACCGGAGACCTTCAGGCAACTACAAGCCTACAACTGACATTACATTTGGGCTACCCCTGGGAAGATCCCCCTCCCCAGGTCCCCCCATGGTGCCGTGCTCCTAAAGCTCCCTCTGTTTTTGTCCTCAGACATGCGGCGCGACGTCCAGGAGATTTTCCGAATGACCCCCCACGAGAAGCAGGTCATGATGTTTAGCGCCACCCTCAGCAAAGAGATCCGGCCGGTCTGCCGAAAGTTCATGCAAGATGTAATTCCACCTCTTTTCTTCTATTTGCATCTCACCTAGCTGCATCCAATCAACAGTGAGGCATGGAAAACAGAGGCGTAGCTAAAAAAATGGCCGGTTAGGGTTTGCTATCTGCCTTTAGTGCAGCTTTTATTAGACTTTGGAATAGAGTCATAGAAATGTGTCCAGCCTACAGCTGTCCTTAAGCTTGTGGAGATATATTAACAATATTCTTCCTAAATTTAAATGCATGTACTAAAAAAATAGGACTAGGTTTGGACTTATGGACTAAGATTCCATCCATCCATCCATTATCTTCTGCTTTATCCTCTAATAGGGTTGTGGGGAGTGGGGGGGGTTCCCCATGCCCATCCCGGGGAGAACGTTTCGGGCGCTGGGCAGATACATCCAGGACAGAGGGGCAATCTATCGCTGGGCACACACTCAGTCACACAGACACACTCTATATGGGGCAATTTGGAGAATTTATTTGACCTTGATCCATGTTTTTGGACTGTGGGAGGAAACCGGAGAACCCAGAGGAATCCCACATGGACACAGGGAGAACATGGAAACTCCACCCAGATTGGGATTCGAACCGGGAATCCCCAGCGTTGAGAGGAGAACATGCTAAACACTAAACACCATGGATTGGATTCATCACCCCTTCATGCTTTCAATACACCCCGTCTTGAATACTCTCCCCCCACCCTCACCCTGTTATCCTGCACTCTGACCTCGTTGTCTCGTGGTTCGCCAGCCCATGGAGATCTTCGTGGATGACGAAACCAAGCTGACCCTGCACGGCCTGCAGCAGTACTACGTCAAGCTGAAGGACAATGAGAAAAACAGGAAGCTCTTTGACCTGCTGGACGTTTTGGAGTTCAATCAGGTAAAGGCCAGCACCGGAACACGGTTCTATACATCACATCATGTCATGTGCCCCTCACGGCCAGCTATTAATGATCTATCAGCTCTGCTGGAGCAATGAGGGAGGAGGTCCTTGTTCAAGAGCCCATGTCGATGGAGCTTAGAACCCTCGACATTTAGATGAACAAGCCAACACATTAACGCTGAGCTGTTTAACCCTCCTGTACATCCATCCATTATCTTCCTCTTCATCCTCTACTAGGGTCAATGGGGGGGGTTCCCCATGCCCATCCAGGGGAGAACGTTTCGGGCACTGGGCAGATACACCCAGGTCAGGGAGCAATTTAACACTGGGCACACACTCACTCACACAAACACACTCTATATGGGGCAATTTAGAGAATTCAGAAAACGTGGAGAAAACCCACATGGACACAGGGAGAAAATGGAAACTCCACCCAGATTGGGAATCCCCAGCACTGACAGGAAAACATGCTCATCACTAAGTCACCATGCTGCCCTGACATCATCCATTATCTTCTGCTTTATCCTTAATTGGGGTCGTGGGGGGCAATCTATCACTGGGCACAGACTCACTCACACAGACACACTTTATATGGAGCAATTTGGAGAATTTAATTGACCGTGATCATGTTTTTGGACTGTGGGAGGAAACCGGAGAACCCGGAGGAAACCCACGGGGAAAACAAGGAAACTTTACCCAGATTGGGATTCGAACCGGGAATTCCCAGTGCTGAGAGGAGAACATGCTAAAACTTGACTGTAAGGCTGTGTGTGTGTATGTGTTGCAGGTGGTAATCTTTGTGAAGTCAGTACAGCGCTGTATCGCTCTGGCGCAGCTGCTGGTGGAGCAGAACTTTCCTGCCATCGCCATCCACAGAGCCATGCCTCAGGAGGAGAGGTGAGGATGCACACGGGACAGCCGACAAATCAGATGTGTTTTTATTACCTGCGTGTTAATCGGGCGTCCTGTCGCTTGCTCTCGGCAGACTGGCGCGATATCAGCAGTTCAAGGACTTCCAGAGACGCATCCTCGTGGCTACAAACCTGTTTGGCAGAGGGATGGACATCGAGAGGGTCAACATTGCCTTTAACTACGACATGCCGGAGGACTCGGATACGTACCTGCACCGGGTGGGTCGGACTAACTGACTGTCATATAGGGGTGCGAATCTCTCAGTGTCTGGCGATTTGATTCCGATTTTTGAGATCACGATTCGATTCAGAAACAATTTTCGATTCAGAAACAATTTTTTTCCAGTTTAAATGGTCTTTAAATTTAGATTAAATTCTGTGATTGAGATGAAACGACGATGTAAACAAATAGAACATTTATTTAAAACAATACTTTCAGGTTCCTTCCTGTTAAAATCTTTTTGCATCATTTTATATTTATATAAAAACTGGATTGTGCGAAATTAAAATGAGCAGTGTTAGGTTCGCTGAGCTGCCTGGCTTTTTCTTACATTAAAACATCCATCAATGAACATTCATTCATTCATCCATTATCTTCCACTTTATCCTATATTAGGGTCGTGGGGGGGGAACGTTTTGGGTGCTGGGCAGATACACCCAGGACAAGGCACCAATCCATCGCTGGGCACACACTCACTCACACTCTCTATATGGGGCAATTTGGAGAATTCAATTGACTTGATCTATGTTTTTGGACTGTGGGAGGAAAACGGAGAACCCGGAGGAAACCCATGTGGACACGGGGAGAGCATGCAAACTCCACCCAGATGGGGATTCGAACCGGGAGTCCCTAGCGCTGAGAGGAGAACATGCCAACCACTAAGCCACCATGCCGCCTCCATCAATGATCAAATAATTGTAAATATATTAAAACCATAGTTTCCCATGGTGCATTAACCTTTAATCCAAACTGAAATACAGACTTTACTTTGCAAATCTTTAAAACTTAAAAAAAAAAAAAACTTAAAATTTTTAAATAAAAGTCCATACTTCAGTCTTTTTAACTATATTGCACAAACATTCGCTACATTTTTAAAACTTAACTTTAAATATTAAATATATATTAAACTTTTTTTAGGTCAGGTTGATGTCAATTTCACTCCCTACTCCATGCTTGCTGGTTAACGACCGTGCTGTAAGGTGGCTGAGCGGATATGTAATGCGATACTCGGTACGCTCGGGAGGGGGCACCATAATATAAAATTTAATTGCACTTAAAAAATCGATTCTTGAGAATTTTGAATCGATTCAGAATCGCCACCACTATGAATTGAAGGAAATTTTTTTCAGCACCCCTACTGTCATGTGAATGTATTTTGGAATAAGGGTCAGTGTGGTTAAAGAACCAGCTTGAGGGTCCCAGGTTCGATTCCCGATCCCACCAAGTACTCTGGCTGAAGTGCCCTTGGGCA
Source organism: Corydoras maculifer (assembly GCA_019802435.1). Taxonomy (NCBI): domain Eukaryota; kingdom Metazoa; phylum Chordata; class Actinopteri; order Siluriformes; family Callichthyidae; genus Corydoras; species Corydoras maculifer. Next base: position 35,560 of record JAFMOD010000965.1, read on the forward strand.
AGGCACCTAACCCCCTGTGTACAGTTTCCCCCCAACCCGGGCATGTGTGCTCAGTGTGTGTGTGTATGTGTTTCACGGCACAGATGGCTTAAATGTGGAGGACACACTCCTCTTTGTGTAACAGATCACAATAATATAGTTAAATATAATATCTTCGAATCCCAATCTGGGGATCGGAGTTTCCATGTTCTCCCCGTGTCTGTGTGGGTTTCCTCCGGGTTCTCCGGTTTCCTCCCACAGTCCAAAAACATGGATCAAGTCAGTTGAATTCTCCAAATTGCCCCATATAGAGTGTGTGTGAGTGAGTGTGTGCCCAGCGATAGATTGCCCCCCTGTTCTGGGTGTATTTGCCCAGCGCCCGAAACATTCTGACCTAGATGGGCATGGGGAACCCCCCCCCGTGACCCTAACAGAGGATAAAGTGGAAGATAATGGATGGATGAATAATATCCTCCTCATATAAAATCATCTCCGTCTTCACCCCTTAAAACAGGCAGCCAAATGCCCCTGTGGACACCCTGCAAATTGGTTTAACATTTCAGAAACTATCCATCCATCCGTTATCTTCCGCTTTATCCTATATTAGTGTCGCGGGGGGGTTCCCCATACCCATCCAGGGGAGAACGTTTCAGGCGCTGGGCAGATTCACCCAGGACAGGGGGGCAATCTATCACTGGGCACACACTTGTGTCGATCGTTATGAATCTTGTTGCTTAATGGACGCGCCTCTTTTCCCAGGTCGCCCGAGCCGGCCGCTTCGGAACCAAAGGCTTGGCCATCACGTTCGTGTCGGACGAAAACGACGCCCAGACTCTGAACGACGTCCAGGACAGGTTTGAGGTGAACATCAGTGAACTTCCCGATGAGATCGACATCTCGTCGTACAGTAAGTGCTGCTGAATCAGGGTCCCAATGCATTCTGGATCCATTCATCCATCATCTTCCACTTTATCCTCTACTAGGGTCACGGGGGGGGGTTCTCCATGCCCATCCAAGGGAGAATGTTTCGAGCACTGGGCAGATACACCCAGGTCAGGGGGGCAATCTATCACTCACACTCTATTACTCACACAGACACACTCTATATGGGGCAATTTGGAGAATTCAATTGACCTTTATCCATGTTTTTGGACTGGGAGGAAACCGGAGAACCCGGAGGAAATCCACGCGGACACGGGGAGAACATTGAAACTACACCCAGATTGGGATTGGGCGAACATGCAAACCACTAAGCCACCATGCTGCCCCATTCTCCCTGTAATCCCCCCCCTCCCCACCCCTGTGTTGCAGTCGAGCAGACGCGGTAAGGACGGACGGCGTGCAGACCAGACAGCGAGCGCAGCCGACTTCTGTCTGTACAGCATGCATGCTACAGCGGCGTCCAGGAGCCCGCAAACCGCTGCGGTAACATTTAGAAGAATGTAGTTCTGAACTCGTGTGGAGCCGGCGTTCCTCATGCTCACGCCCGACCCCAGCTGCCGGCCCCGGCGGTCCCCCATCATCCTTCATAGACGAGGCCGAGGAGCACCATGCGTTTCTGAAGGTTCGTTAGGATTGTTATGTTCTCCCTGTTCAGGTTCGGTGGTTGATCTTATTTTACACTTGTGTGCAGTGTGGACCTGACGCGTAGTTATTAAGTTATTAATGAGCATTATGAATAATGGGTTGGATAATTGGGGTTGTAGGCAGGACCCTGACGTTGGGATCGCTCTGTTCGCAGTGTTCAGTGTTCGATGCTGGTTGGAAGAGCATCCTCTCTACATATCGTTAACTTTTCTTTATAATCAGCTGGCGTTTTGTGATGTCACACTAATAACGGAACAGAGAACCGTATACAGCACCACAGGTGCGTTAAGGACCAGTTTTTTGGTCATCATTATGTAATATGTAATAACCCTGTATCTCATATACTTAAAAAAAACAACCTGGATTTCATAATTAAACACCAAAACGATGTTTCTATACAAAGTCGTCTCTCTGCTTCTCTTGGGAATAAAACTAGTTTATCCTTCATCGTTAAATCTCTCTGCAGATGGTTTTTTTTATTACCCAAAGCGACTTAGATGAGTGGCTTAGTGGTTTAGCATGTTCTCCTCTCAGTGCTGGTTCGCAGTCCAAAAACATGGATCAAGTCAATTGAATTCTCCAAATTGCCCCATATAGAGTGTGTCTGTGTGAGTGTGTGCCCAGTGATAGATTGTCCCCCTAAATAAAGATTGCCCCCTGGATAAAGTTAATCCATCATCTTCTGCTTTATTCTCTACTAGGCTCACAGGGTTCCCCATGCCCCACTAGGGGAAAATGTCTCGGGTGCTGTGCAGATACACCCAGGAAAGTGCGCCAATCTATCACTGGGCACAAACTCACTCACACACTCTATATGGGGCAATTTGGAGAATTCAATTGACTTGATCCATGTTTTTGGACTGTGTGGGAGGAAACCGGAGAACTCGGAGGAAACCCACGCAGACACGGGGAGAACATGGAAACTCCACCCAGATTGGGATTCGAACCGAGAAACTTCAGTGCTGAGAGGAGAACATGCTAAACCACTAAGCCACCAATAAAGATAAAGTGAATTATTACATAATAATCGTAACATCCAAATCTGTAATGGTTTCGTCTCTACTCTTACCATCATGCCCCGCCCCCCCACCCCGCCCAAAGTTCAGGATGGGTGTAGGATACGGCATAGGAATTGGCACCGTGGTGAGGTGGAGGCACCAGCTGGCAGTGGAGCAGAGCGGGGGCGGGGCGGGGCGGGGTTCATTCAGAGACAGTCCTGGTACTTGAAAAGAAAACTACTGAAAGCCACAAGAAGAGATGAGGAGTTGATACCTGAATAGCTGAACACCAGCCGAGGTTTGTTCCTGCAATGCATTCCAGTAGAAATGACCCGGATGAGAATGAGGGTGAGGAAGATGTCTGATCCTGATCTTTCAAAAAGCTTTAAATGGTCACAGAAAAGTCAGACTTTTGGCTGGAAGATTAAGGAAAAAGGGCAAAAAGACGGAATATTAAAAATAGTTATTTATTTTCACTGTAATAAATTTATAAACACATCAGGCAGTGGTTTTACTTTTCGTTCTTCATTTCTTTTTTTTTTTTTTAACCATACAGTCATTACAGTGCTCACAAACACACTCCCATAAATGGCGTCTTTAACCCCGATCTTTACGGATCGAAAGAAACGACGGCATTCAGAAGATTTCAAAGCTCATTGGTTCTGCATTCTGCGACCGAACAGACCTCCGTCTCAGGAGAGGCTCTCGTGATGTTCTTGCGATGGGGAACGGGACGTTCTGGTTCATTATTAAAGGAAATGTAACGTGAGGATGAGAGGCGGCGCTCATAAACCCCTTTCACACAGTTAACCAGATAACAAACGTCTGTTAACCTGGTTATGTCCGCTGAATTTAGAACCCTCCACCTCGATTGGCTGTTACCTGCATGGATCCCGGCCAGCCAATCGTATTCATCTGAAGCAGGTTTGTGGTTGGAACCGAACACAACAGGAGTCCAGTACAGGTGGTGGGTCGTGAACCGATACTAGACTAGTTCTACCTACTAAGGTGCAGGGTGTGGACCATCACAGTGAGGAAACAAGCTGAGGATCAAGATCAGCTCGTATTTAAACACGGATGTCTTCTGCAGGCAGAAAGTCACACGTTAGAACCCGACCCACGACGTACGTCCAACAAACTAACAATCAACAGCAAATTCGGGTTCGAATCCTCATCTGGGTGGAGTTTCCATGTTCTCCCCGTGTTTGCGTGGGTTTCCTCCGGGTTCTCCGGTTTCCTCCCACTGTCCAAAAACATGGATCAGGTCAATTGAGTTCTCCAAATTGCCCCAAATAGAGTGTGTTAGTGTGAGTGTGTTTGTGTACTTGGTGTATCTGCCCAGCGCCCGAGACGTTCTCCTCTGGATGGTCATGGGAACCCCCCCTCCCCCCGAACCTAATAGAGGATAAAGCGGAAGATAATGGATGGATGGATGTTTACAGTTAAATTTAAAAAATGAAGAGCACCCTGTTGTTTCATCAAGAGTCGACAGTAAGGGGCGCAGCAGCGCAGGACGGGGAGGGACCTTAGAGATAACTAATGCGCATAATTAATGCTCCCCGCGGCACGAGAACCACACCCCACCCCGGCAATGCCACACCTCCCGATCACAGAATCATAAGGCAAGGTGAAGGGGGCAATTCGGGTGTCAGTCAAGTTGTAAGCCACGAAACGAGGAGGGGATTTTGCGAAACCCCTATTTATTTCGATCCTGCTCAGAACCCGGGGCTGAATACGGACGCCACGCTCTTCTCTTTCCTGTCCGTATAACCTTTATAAGCTGGGATTAGTTTAATAGGATGGAGTTACATAAGGTACAGGACAGTAACATTTCAGAGGTACTCCAGTAGTAATGACATCATACTCGCTCTGTGACCTCGATAGCAGAACGGTCAGCGTTGGAGTCGGTCACGCCGATGAAGCAGCATAATCAAAAAGGCTCACGACGGAACCGGATCATCGTCCGGTATGAGGACAGTGAGCCTGGGTTCTGAATGTGAAAGGGGCTTATGGTCCGGACAGAACTGTTTAAAGCTCCGTGGTTGCATCTTGGCATCGTTGAGATCGAGCGACGAGGGCAACTTTACTTCCATTATCAGGAAATTCATCAAAACGGGTCCGTAAGTCGCTAAAAACACACGTCGTGTCTTTAAGCCTGGTTTCCGTTAAACCAGGATATTTTAATCTGGACTGAGGTGCAGGAGAACAAGCGTCTCCCTAATCGGGGAGGAACATGAGGATCCCGCAACAAACGTCCAGATTTTGACCTCGTACCCCCCCCCACCACCACCACGCCCCAACCCCCAACATGCTGCCTGTGTTCTTTGGTTTTCGAGGATCTTCATGGTCGGCCCATCACACTCCTCAGCTCCAGCTGACGTCATATTTTGTCCACCCCTCCGGAGGCGCGAGGAAGACCCTTTGGCCGCGGAACATGAAGCTGACCACGCCCCTGTAGCCAGCACGCGGAACCCCGGACTTCAGGTCGTCCATGACGCCCAAATTCCGCGCCAGGACTTTAAAACTGTCCCTGCTGGAGTAGGTCACCCTGAACGGACCCGGCCCCTTCAAGCTGCCCTGCAGGAGCTCCTCCACTTTGACCAAGGGGGCGCTGTAGACTTCTTTCTCAAAGTTCTGGGGGTAGCTCTCCCGCTGGAGGTGGGACAGATCCTGCTTAGTGAAAGGCACGAATTCAGTGTTGAGTCTGATGTAGCGCAGGTACTGGTCGAAAAACTGACCCAGGCTGACCCCCTTCCGCCCAAAGGTCATAGTCCTGGAGATCTCCGGCCGAATGCAGGAGCGCTCCTTTCGCTGCTCGGGGTGGCGCATCCAGTCGTCCCAAAATGCTTTGGGCCACTTGGGTTCCAGCTCTGCCCACACCTCCTTAAGCAGCATCCACCCCAAACCCGGAAAGAAATCGGTGCGGTACAGGAGGTCCGGCCTGCCCGGGTCCACCAGACCTTCTCGGCCATTATCGTTCCATGCAGAGATGCACCACAGCGTCGGGTCCGAGAGCAGGAGCGGATGCAGGGCGCGGAAATACTCGAAAAAGTCCGGTGCCACCTGCAGGGTCAAAAGAAAGTAGTTAAGGACAGGGTGGAGATTTTGAACCTTGCACCTAGTCATGGTCAATGGATTGTGGGGTGAGGGTCAGAGGGTCTACCCTGCAGGAAGTCAGTTCTACTGTGCATATGGGCCACCACAGGGTTAATGCACAGAGTTAAGTGCTAATCTGGGAGAACAGACTAGGATTATAGCAGTCAACAGGATTAGTGAGTGATTACAAACTCGTCCTTCAGGGATGGACACGTAGTCTCTCTTGTAACTTATATCACTAATGGATGGAGGTTCGGTGGCCATTCTTTATATGCAGTGCCGACCACATCTTTTAAAAGAACCTGGTGGCCGGGTTCAGTGCAGTGTGCAGCCTCCTGCAGACTTAATGCTGGAAGCTAACGCAGCTTGTAGATGTTGCTGTTTAATTAGCTTTTAAAGAAAATTCTCCAATTTAGCACCCCCAACCCCAAGTGTGTAGGACGGTGGCACGCCTCAACACCCAAGTAATAATAATAATAATTCATACATCACCTATACATTATCTTCCGCTTTATCCTCTACTACTTAGCGCCCACGAACGCTATATAAACATATACAATCAATACTGTAAAGTTTTTAGTTGGGACATAAATAAAATTTAAAAAAACAGAACAGTCACGAAGAGTTAACGGTAAAGAAAGTAGCTGTGTGGTCAGCTTTGGAACTGGAAAAACGATTAAAAGTAATAATTGACATTCCAATAACACTTTAATTTGAATTTAATCTGAGGGGCCAAGTTTAGAAACAATCGAATCCCCATCTGGGTGGAATTTCCATGTTCTCCCCGTGTCCACGTAGGTTTCCTCCGGGTTCACTGGTTTCCTCCCACAGTCCAAAAACATGGATCAAGTTAATTGAATTCTTCAAATTGCCCCATACAAAGTGTGTTTGTGTGAGTAAGTGTGTGCCCAGGGATAAATTGCCCCCCGTCCTGGGTGTATCTGCCCAGCGCCCGAAACGCTCTCCCCTGGATAGGCATGGGGAGCCCACATATAGAAAAATAATAGAAAATGAAGTGTAAGATGATGGATGGATGGGTGGGTTTAGAAACAAATTGCAGTTTAAAGGTGAAGTTTAGTAAGACATGCGTTAAGTACCTGAAAAAAAACATTATTCTGATGTTTTATGAGGTTTTCTCAACAAACGTGACCCTGGTTTACTGGTTTGGATTGCTTATTGTTTTGGGATTAGTAACCCTGGCCAGTGATAGATTGCCCCCCTGTCCTGGGTGTATCTGCCCAGCGCCCGAAACGTTCTCCCCTGGATGGGCATGGGGAACCTCCACCGTGACCCTAATAGAGGATAAAGCAGGAGATAATGGATGGATGGATTGATCAGTAACCTGAGAGCTGTACGAGTTCGTTCACAGTTTGTTTAGCTGAATTTGTCATCAACTGAATTTCATTTGCACGTAGAAACAGATCCATGCTGGAGATTTGGCCGCAGCACAAACGGCAAATATGCAAATAAGCATCACCTTGGGGAGGTCAAAAGATGTTACTCCCTTTTTTATCTCTTAGACCCGAGTCGAGTGTCAGCTGTCTGAGATGCAAATCTGCCGATGGACACTTTGAAAAACGGCTTCAGTAAAACATTTTAACGAACAGAACTCCCGCCGACTGAAATGGTTGGCACGTTCTGAGATGCACAGCATGGCGTACAGTGTGTCACCTGATTGGCACAAGTTACGAACTATTGTTGAAGCCCATCCACCTAAAGATTGGTTGTTATTGGCAAGTGCTCACAACAGTGCCACCACCTGGACATTTTATCCACAGTACCTTAGGGGAAATCACAGGAGATTGTCAAGTATATAAAAAACTCAACTGGGGTCAACAACCATGTCAATGTCAAACATCACATATTCTCCCATTTTAATTATTACATTATACTAATAGGCGGCACAGTGGCTAGTGGTTGGCATGTTCTCCTCTCAGTGCTGGTTATTCCTGGTTCGAATCCCAATCTGGGTGGAGTTTCCATGTTCTCCCCGTGTCTGTGTGGGTTTCCTCCAGGTTCTCCGGTTTCCTCCCACAGTCCAAAAACATGGATCCAGGTCAATTAAATTCCCCACATATAGTGTGTCTGTGTGAGTGACTGTGTGCCCAGCGATAGATTGCCCCCCTGTCCTGGGTGTATCTGCCCAGCCTCCAAAACGTTCTCCCCTCCCCCACGACCCTAATAGAGGATGAAGTGGAAGATAATGGATGGATAGACTAAAGGTTTAAATAGGTTTTATGTTAATAGGCTGAAGTTCCCAGCATGGTGTCCGCAGGAGGCTGTGCACTGCGCTGAACCCGGACACCAGGTTCGCTTAAAAGATGTGGCCGGAACCGCAAGTCTCAAATTAGAAGGGGTAGGTGGGCAGGCTGTCCAGGTAAATTGGCACAATATAGCCTGTGTGCAAGTGTTTACCAGCGAAAGATTGGTGCCATGTCCTTGGTGTATTTGCCCAGCACCCAAAACGTTCTCCCCTGTGAGACTAATGGTGGATGGGGGGGGGGCAACCTCATAATGTGGATGGAGAGAACAATCTGTATACTTTTGCTACACCTTTTAACGCCGACTCGACTGTAACTGCTGGAGGTTGACATTCAAATGTTGGAGGATGGTGTAAACCACACCTGTGTGGTTCCTCCATTCATTTGCATGAAGTCACAGTGCTGACTGGGTTCTGAAACACCAGCCTCAGAGTCAGAACAATAAAAAGAGTGTTCAAAGGCTTCAAAAGGTACGACACGACACCACTGACGTCGGGTTAATACGTTCGGCGAACCTGCAGAGAGGGAAGTGACTGAGCCCGTAATTTACATAGAGCGTAAGAACGAGGAAACTATGAGCTCAGTGATTCTCAGCTCAGCGTGATTATTGCTGCCAGATGGATGAGGTTGTGTATTTTCTAGAAATGCTGATCTGCTGGAACTTTCACACACGCAACAGTTTCCAGAGTCACTCGGAATGAAGCAATAAAAAAAAAAACGAACACACTGTTAGCAGCGGCATCGTGGAGAGAGGAGACCTGCTAATGAGGAAGGTCGGACGAGGGCGTGGACGGGCAATAGGCTCAGTTAGTATCTCTAATACCCACTGATATGTTGAGGGAATGTGTGTGTATATGTGTGTGTGTGTGAGGGGGGGGGGGGCGTTCTATGTTCCTTAAGGAATCCCACACAGGTATAGGGAGAATATGCATGGTCTATAGAAAGGCTCTGTCCTGACTGTCCACTTCTGTCAAATCAGGACCCCTGACCCCTCTGCTGCCCCCATGAGCTTATAGGAAGACTACAGGAATAAGTCTGCGTCACATATACAATCACAGGGCATGGTTTAGTATTGCATTTCTAATAAAATGCTTTGTTAGTGTATATTAAGCAACAAAAAGTCGTCAACAAGACTTATAAAGAGTCCATCCATTCATTATCTTCCACTTTAGCCTCTACTGGGGTCACGGGGGGGGGAGCGTCTCAGGCGCTGGGCAGATACACCCAGGACAGGTGGGAAATCTATTGCTGGGCACTCACTCACACAGACACACTCTATATGGGGCAATTTGGAGAACTCAATTGACCTTGATCCATGTTTTTGGACCGTGGGAAGAAACCGGAGAACCCGGAGGAAACCCACGCGGACACGGGGAGAACATGGAAACTCCACCCAGATTGGGATTCAAACCGGGAATCCCCAGCGCTGAGAGGAGAACATGCTAACCACTAAGCCACCGTGCCACCCCTAATAAAGAGTCATAGAATTATGTAAAGAATCATTAAGGATTCTGTTAAAGATTCATAGAGTTATCAGACATCTCAAAGAGTCTTTAAGGAGTCATTTGACGAGATTTAAACAAGTCTTCAAAGAGTCTACAAAAAATGATCAGGAACGGCGACGAGCTACAAGTGTCTTCCAATTTACAAAGAATTTTTTAAGGAGCCAAACGGTATCTAGGGAGTCATCAAAGTAGAAGATAAAAATAATAATAATAATAAAATTATTATTATTATTTAAAAAAAAGGCAGAACCACCGCAGAAAGCTGGATGTTATAATCTATTTTAAAAATGACTTTTTATTTACAATAAACCTGGACATCGTAGTGCATTCCAGACTGCGGGCCATCCGTTTCTCTGTTTACCATATCCCCCCCCCCATTTACTTGGTTCCATAACACACAAAACCCCCCACAAAATGGGTATTATTTTGGTGGTGGATGATCAGCAGGGGGGTGACACTGTGTTAGGGTGTGGTGTTAGGGTATTGCACTGGTAAGTGTGAAGCAGATACAGCAACCTTAATGACAATGCATGACTGATTGCATGATGAGCTGTGGAGGTGGAGCAGTGAGCTGGATGTGTCTAATAGATGGCGCTGTCACCACCATGTCAGTGTCACTGCAGTGCTAAGGATGATCCACCATCCAAATAATACCCATCTCTGGACTGGGGTTTTGGTAAACCAGAGCCTGATTGGTCAAAGCGAGCTCCTTACCTCCAGATCATCTTCCACGATGACGACGGTGGAGAAACCGAACGTGTTAAAGACCTGGTTCAGCGCCCAGCGGTAGTGCCGGGCAATCTTGTAGTATCCCTGGAACTTCCTGTGATCTGGCCTCACGGGGATGTTGGAGAGATCCGGTTGGCGGATATGGGTCACCTGACTGCCATAGGAGTCTATGACCTGCGATGTCTCGCCGTGGCCGCAGTCCTGACTGACGATGATGGGGAAGAGCTGCGCAGACGGACGGTACTGAATCAACCGGTCCAAGCTCCTCCTCACCGTCACCCTGTCGCAAGCGATGACCAGGATCGGGATGACGGCTTGGGGACTCAGCGTTGTGAGGCCTGGATGGACTTCAGCAGCCTGCTCCTCGCCACGCGGCTCCTCCCCCTTATGCTCCCCGTCGGCCCCCTGCTTCGACTCTGGAGGAGAGTTGTTGATGGAATTCTGGGACTCGCTTTTCAACCGATCCTGCTTCAGCTGTGGAGTCTGTATCGCAAAGATCTTCTCGGCATCGTCTCGGTGCTCCCACCTGCCCCCCAGGTCGATTCTTCCAAAGTCTATATTCTGTTGCCACAGCGACCTGTGGTTCTGGATCTGCTTCAGCAGCTTCTTCTGCGTCTCCAGCTCCAGTTCCATCTCCTCCGCCAGCCGAATCACTTCCGCGGCCAGGCCGCCGGTTTCACCCGCCTTCGCCTTTCCAGTCCTCCGTTCGTATTCTGCGCCGGGCTCAGCCCCGGCCCGCTGGTTGAACCGACCGATCGGTGACCTTCCCCACAGAAACAGGAGCAGCAGGGCATTCCAGGCGACAAACAGAATCGCTCCGCATAGAATGAGGGAGCCTTTCTTTCGAACCATGGCCCAGTGACACCAGCGTGAAGGGAGAAATGAGAGAAGGCTGGAAACACAGAGAGCCATGTATGAAAACACAATGGAAACACTTATATATACGTTGAAAATAAGCATCTACTCATCCAAACAAGTGACGAGTGTTGATACCAGATGGGCTGACCTGACAACACAAACAATCTCTCTCTTTACATTATAATTATTATATAATTATATATATCCATTCATTATCTTCTACTTTATCCTCTAAGAGGGTCGCGGAGGGTTCCCCATGCCCATCCAGGGGAGAAAGTTTCGGGCGCTGGGCAGATACACCCAGGACAGGGGGGCAATCTATCACTGGGCACACACTCACTCACACAGACACACTCTATATGGGGCAGTTTGGAGAATTTAATTGACCTTGAATCCATGTTTTTGGATATGAGAGGAAACCCGGAGAACCCGGAGGAAACCCACGCGGACACGGGGAGAACATGGAAACTCCACTTAGATGGGAATTCGAACTGTGAATCCCTAGCGCTGAGAGGAGAACATGCTGAACCACTAAGCCACCGTGCCGCCCACAAAAAACATCCATCCATCATCTTCCGCTTTATCCTCTATCAGGGTCGTGGGGGGGGGGGGTTTCCCCCATGCCCATCCAGGGGAGAACGCTTCGAGCGCTGGGCAGATACACCCAGGACAGGGGGGCAATCTATCACTGGGCACACACTCACTCACACAGACACACTCTTATGGGGCAATATGGAGAAATGGAGAATTCAATTGACCTTGAATCCATGTTTTTGGACTGTGGGAGGAAAGCAGAGAAAACATACACGGACACGGGGAGAACATGCTAACCACTAAGCCATGGTCACATGATCTTGATCTTTAAGTGTTCGGGCTTAAAAAAAGCTGTAAAGCTGCTTTTGGACTCTGATTTTAAAAAGTTCTATATAAATAATTAAAGTTATAAATGTAAATATAATCAAAATAATCCAAACGAAATAATGCCTCATCATTAGGGTGGGAAAGAAATTGTATAAAGACGGTAAAGCTCGGTGATCTTTAATCAGACAGGTTCCTTGTTTCTGTGTGTTAGTCACACGCTGACCTTTCTTTAAACCCGGCGCTGACATTTATCAGCAAGGGAAGGTTAGCGTTCGCACATCCTTCAGCACGCAGATCTCCTCCAGTTGGCGCTATCCCGCTAACACAGGACACCACCGGGGTCACACGCTTCGTGGTCAGGTCGGGGTGGCTTTAAAGTTCACCCCTCCCCCGTCCTGTATCAGAAACGGAGGAAGTTTCTGTGGCACCCAGGGAGTTCACGGGGTCATAAACTTTCTCCGAGCAGCACTTTTCAGTAGGTGACGAATGCAGATAAAACCACGAAGCAGAACTGATGACAGGAAGACGAAATGAAACATGCACTAAATCACACGATTGTTGTTCTTCGACTCGGTCCGAAGCCGTAATTGAAGGCCCTTTGTTTTTCTCGCCGTTTGCGGTTGCGTCACCGGACTGAGAGCCTGTGAAGTTCTTTGAAATGACAAAGTCCATTCAGTTCTCGTGCTTGCCGCGAGCACACACTGGAAAGTCAATATCACCCGCTGCGGTGCTGACGAAGTTAACCACATCGACAGGTGGGAATCATGCAGGAAAGACTTTTGGTAAACATTCATATTCCTATTGATGTCCAACATCCAATAACACGATCAATAATGATTAAACATGAGGGACACCCATACAGGAGTGACACCTGAACACAAGAACCACCTAAACACCAAGGATACCCCAAAGTGAGGGACACCCGTACAGGAGCGACACAGAACATGAAAACCACCTAAATGCAAGGGACAGACCAACCTGAAGGACACCCGTACAGGAGCGACACCCTAACACGACAACCAACTAAACACAAGGGACACCCGTACAGGAGCGACACCTGAACACAAGAACCACCTAAACACCAAGGCTACCCCAATGTGAGGGACACCCGTACAGGAGCGACACCGACCATGAAAACCACCTAAATGCAAGGGACAGACCAACCTGAGGGACACCCAAACACGGGAAACACCCGTACAGGAGCGATACCCAAACACGAAAACAACCAAAACATGAGGGACACCACAACACCAGGGACACCCATACAGGAGCGATACCCGAACACGAGAACCACCTAAACACGAGGGACACCCCAATGTGAGGGACACCCATACAGAAGCGATACCCGAACACGAGAACAACCTAAACATGAGGGACACCCGTACAGGAGCGATACCCGAACACGAGAACCACCCTAAACATGAGGGACACCCGTACAGGAGCTACACCCGAACACGAGAACCATCTAAACATGTGGGACACCCCAACACGAGGAACATCACAACACGAAAACCACCTAAATGCAAGGGACAGACCAATGTAAGGGACACCCCAACACGAAAACCACCTAAACACGTGGGATACTCCTACACAAAAACCACCTCAACATGAGGGACACCCCAACACAGGGGACACCCATACAGGAGCGATAACCGAACACGAAAACCACCTAAACATGAGGAACATCCCGTCGAGAGGGACACCCGTCCACGAGGATCACCTGGCATGTTATGCACGATGCTTGGACCATGACATGTATGTCCGTAATTTTACCCATATCAGCCACCTGAGGGCAAAATCATGTTTACAACCGTGTGTTCTTAAACTCCTGCTCAGTGTTCTAGTCACACTACTCAGTGTGACTGTGTAGAACACTGTGGAATGTTCTCCCTCACTATTCCACATACATGAGCTTACGGCCACTTGTAATTGGTTAGCCACTCTGTGATTGACAGGAGCTGAGGAAAGCCACCGTGCCTCTCTCTCAATCCCTAACCGCAACATCCTCGGTATAAAAAAAAAGTGGCGCCCACGACAAATGAGCAATTAAAAAATGCTTCATACTCTAATAACAGAGTCCTAAATGGCTTCATCCTGGGTCCCGAGGCACACATCAGGTTTTTGGCATAAGCAGCATCCGATGTTAAGACCAGATCCCAATTTAGAAGGCATCCACCAGGCAGCGACGTCTGTGCAGACGGACCTGACATTACGTGCAGGTTATTAAAGCTCTATTATCACCGCTGTTCCTTCCAGACGACTCAAGACGGATCGGAACTCTGCGGGGGGGAATCATATTCACTCATCCTCTGAATAGATGGCTCTCCGTGCTTAATAAAAACATTCTTTACATCGAGCTGCATATACACACCATCAAAAGTTTGGCCATGCCCCCTTTTTCCTTCACTTATCATATAGATGGACTTTGTAGTTCTACAATTCCAGACTGTAGTCCATCTGTGTTCTGTGTTGTTGTTAGTCCCCTGTTGGTTCTCTGTTCTCTATTGGTCAGGAGCATCACAGAACAGGTATCATTTGGGTGGTGGATTGTTGATCGTCGCGGCGGCACGGTGGCTTAGTGTTTAGCATGTTCTCCTCTCAGCGCTAGGGATTCCCGGTTAGAATCCCCATCAGGGTGGAGTTTCCATGTTCTCCCCGTGTCCGCGTGGGTTTCCTCCGGGTTCTCCAGTTTCCTCCCACAGTCCAAAAACATGGATCAAGCTCAATTGAGTTCTCCAAATTGCCCCATATAGAGTATGTCTCTGTGAGTGAGTGTGTCCAGTGATAGATTCTGGGTGTATCTGCCCAGCGCCCGAGACGTTCTCCCCTGGATGGGCAGGCGACCCTAATAGAGGATAAAGTGGAGGATAATGTATGGATATTTTTCCTTTAAAATGTTTTGTTCAGATTCAACTAAAATATTGACGTTTGCCGTCTCCACATATTTGCATTCAGATTTTATTCACAATTTGTTTGGTGTCCCAACTTTTTTGGAATCTGGTTTGTAAATCAAAACTTGTTTTTCTATTACACCGTGTCTGTAAACATTTTCTTAGAGCAATAAGCTGCTCGAGGGCGTACATAATTATGAATAAATTTATTAACACACGCAAATGTATTCACACTAATGCACACCCTCGAGCGGCTTATTGCTTTAATGCTTTATGCTTCAAATAAAGAAATCCGTATTTATTTGGGAAGGAATTGCAATAAAAATAATGGATAACATAAGATACTAATATAAAAAGACCATAAGCAAACCAATTTTTTACATTATACACCGACACCAGAGTCTAGATGAGCAAAACGTATCAGTTAGAGTCAACAGGAAGAGTCGTTATTCGCAGCGCTAGGAAAGTTTTACATTGCAAATGTAAACAAAGATGACTTTATTCAAAGCCTGCATTACATTTCCAGCAAACGACACCCAGCTGGATGCCTCCAGCTCCGAATGAAAGAATACATCTCGTAGACTAAATTCACTGCTTACTCAATAAAACCAGGTCTTTTATACAGTATCATTCGAAATGGTGTAGAAAATCAAGCACCGGGGCAGTGGATCTTGGACAACGGAACGTTTCGTCGCACAAAGGAGAATTTTTAAAGGTTTAGAGGTGAGTTTGGTTTGAAAGAACTCGACTTACCTGAACTCAGAACCATTAAACGCATTTGCATGAATTGGAATGAAGATTGTGACTCAGGTCATTTTATCAAAACATCAGTACCTGACCTCACACATTTCCACAATTATACTCGACAGCTTGTAGAAATGAGGAACATGAGCCTGTAGATGTGCAGATCACTTCCCCAATACCTCTCTCTATATAGTATATATAACTATATTGATAAGGGCAATGCGCTAGTTGTCTGTAAGAATTTGGAGAAAATTTCACAGGTCATTTTTTTAACACCAAACTCACCAATCATTCCTTTAAAGACCTTCATAGCTCATCATATGTCGCTACCCCAATACCTTTGGAGTACCTCCATATACATTTACATTTGGTCATTTAGCAGATGCTTTTATCCAAAGCGACGTACAAGGTGAGCACAGGGTTAATCACAACATCCCTGAAACAATGAGGGTTAAGGGTCTTGCTCAAGGACCCACATTGGTAACTTTAGTAGACCTGGGATTTGAACCCCCAAGCTTCAGATTGATAGCCCAACACCCTAACCACTGAGCTACCACACCCAATATATATAGGGTATATAACTATATTGATTATAGCACTGTGCTGCTTGATAACTGAATATACAACTTGAGCAGTTTGCCTTTTTTATAGCTGATCAGACCTTTTTGGTGCTGATAAGATAAATAAATAAATGGATTTTTGGCAAAAGCTGTGCAGAGAGCAGAGAGGTCACACGGTGCTACCAGTTAATTGTTAATCAGCTCTAATGCATGAACTTAAAATGAACAGAAATCAAACCCTGGTGTGGGACAGACGGAGTCGTAGCTCGGAAATAATCGGGCTTATCAGCTTTATAAGAGCTTCCCTGTAAGACGGCAGTCAGTATTTAATCTATAAGGATTTTTTTATTTTAAAACTCTTCATTGTTTAAACCCCCCATTTTCATTCCTCCACTTGCAGAATTCAGTGAGAGAGGCATACCTGCTCATGCCAACACACGGGTGTGCATCCAAATTAAAACCACATGCCGGTTAGGAGCCCTTCACCGACCGAAAAGTGTGAAAGTAAAGCCAAATAAGTCGGAGGGAAGCTGTGAAGCCCGAACCCCTGCAGCCTGGTAGAGCATTCAGAGCAAAGTTCTATTGAGCAGGAAACTGAAGAAGAGCTTCAAAGCAGACAGCGAAGACGACGTGAGCAGAGCCGAAAAGTTCTAAACAGATCGCGGCGAGTGATACCTGGAGAAGAGGCAGCCTACTTTGTTCCACGTCTCCCTCTCTGTCCCACGTCTCCCTCTCTGTCCCAGCTCTGAAGAAGCTGGTCAGAAGGAAACAGATGAGACAGACCAGGGGGAGGAGGGAAGAGAAAAAAAATGGGGGCGGGCTGTATGCCACTTTCAGCCTGCCTCTTCATCCCCTCCTCCTCCTCCTTTCTGTAGACTCACTCCTGTAAACGTGGAGGTGCCTGGTAGGCTGTTTGGATCTCCAGCATCTGGCACGGTTTTCAAATCCTGCTTTCCTCAACAATGTACAGCTTCCTCTTCCTCCAGGCTGCGTATTAATTAAAGGTTCACGTGCTTAAGTGAACGGATGAATGGGTTCGAAATCCACCACAGTGGCTTAGTGGTGGAGTTCTTAGTGGTGTAGTTCTTAGTGGTGGAGTTCTTAATGGTGGAGTTCTTAATGGTGGAGTTCTTAGTGGTGGAGTTCTTAGTGGTGGAGTTCTTAGTGGTGGAGATCCAGGTTCGAATCCCAAATTGTGTGGAGTTTCTATGTTCTCGCCGTGTCCGTGTAGGTTTTCTTATGCTTCTCCACTTTACTCCCACAGTTCAAAAACATGGATTGAAGGTGAATTACCTGCTTTAA
Organism: Corydoras maculifer; assembly: GCA_019802435.1. NCBI lineage: Eukaryota > Metazoa > Chordata > Actinopteri > Siluriformes > Callichthyidae > Corydoras > Corydoras maculifer. Next base: position 52,931 of record JAFMOD010000965.1, read on the forward strand.
ATTGCCCCTATATGGCAGCACGGTGGCTTGGTGGTTAACATGTTCTCCTCTCAGCGCTAGAGATTCCCGGTTCGAATCCCAATATGGGTGGAGTTTGCATGTTCTCCCCGTGTCCGCGTGGGTTTCCTCCGGGTTCTCTGGTTTTCTCCCACAGTCCAAACACATGGATCAAGTCAATCGAGTTCTCCAAATTGCCCCATATAGAGTGTGTTTGTGTGAGTGAGTGCCCAGCGATAGACTGCCCCCCTGTCCTGGGTGTATCTGCCGAGCACCCGAGACGTTCTCCCCTGGATGGGCATGGGGAATCCGCCCCCCCCGCGACCCTAATATAGGACAAAGCAGAAGATGATGGATGGATGGGTTTGCAATGAAACGGTGGCTGCAAACAGCGGCACTCTTGCGTTAAAATAAAAAATACTAAGGCAAGGGGGGTGAGAAACACTCCACTAACCTGAATTAAAATGCCCTTAATGAACATCGAAACACAACTTAAAAGCTAATTTACAGCCATTATCTCATCTAATCTCATTATCTTCAGCTTAATCCTCTGATAGAGTCATGGGGGAGGGGTGGTTCCCCATCCCCAACCAGGGGAGAAGGTTTCAGCGTTACACCCAGGACAGGGCACCAATCAATAGCTGGGCACACACTCACTCACACAGACACACTCTATGTGGGGCAATTTGGAGAATTTAATTGACCTTGATCCATGTTTTTGGACTGTGGGAGGAAACCGGAGAACCCGGAGGAAACCCACATGGACATGGGGAGAACATGCAAAACTCCATCCAGATTGGAAATTCCCAGCACTAAGAGGAGAACATGCTAACCACTAAGCCACCGTGCCGCCCACATAAAGTATATATTCTAATTTACAAATTGCTTGAGTGTGTGCCCAGCGATAGATAGATCGGCGTCCTGTCCTGGATGTATCTGGCCGGTGCCCCTAATGTTCTCCTCTGAATGGGCATGACGAACCCCTGCCCCCCCACCACCGCGACCCTAGTAAAGGATAAAGCGGAAGAAAATTAATGGATGGATACTTTATGTGGACGGCACGTTGGCTTAGTCTTTAGCATGTTCTCCTCTCAGCGCTAGGGATTCCCGGTTAGAATCCCCATCAGGGTGGAGTTTCCATGTTCTCCCCATGTTCATATGGGTTTCCTCCGGGTTTTCTGGTTTCCTCCCACAGTCCAAAAACAGGGATCAAGGTCAATTAAATTCTCCAAATTGCCCCATATAGAGTGTGTCCGTGTGTGCCCAGTGAGTGAGTGAGTGAGTGAGTGTGCCCCCCCCCCCCAAGACCTAAGTAGAGGATAAAGCAGAAGATAACGGATGGATGGATACTTTATGGATCCCAAAGGGAGATTTAGGGAAATTAATGGATGAACACATGGATGGCTGCTGTTGTAATGTGTGTGTGTTTGTACCTGTAATCATTGCAGTCGAGCCATGCTGGATAAGCAGCGTAACCTCGGTGTGTTCTTTGGTTTCTATGGTTCTCCTTCACCAAACCTTTGCTCCACACTCCATCCCCTCGTCCTCCTGCTCCTCCATCCGCGTCTCCTCCATCCGCTGCCCCCCCGCACCTCCACCTCCCTCACATGGAAACGGGCATTACTCCATACAGCGGCTTTAACGCGCCGTTTATGAGACTCTTATAACGCGTCGTGATGCGGAGCAGCCACCAGCATCCACCTCCGTGTGTGTGTGTGTGTGTGTGTGTGTGAGCAGAACGCCGCTCGCCGGATACTTCCGGGTTGACTCATTTTACGCCCCGCCCCCTCCGCCCAGCTCCTCCCTTTCCAGTTTCCCCTAGCAACAACGCTGCCTTGACGACCGCAATATTTCATTGTACAGAAGTTTAGGGACGTTTAAATTCAAGGTTAAGATCTAAAGTGTTTATAACGAGGTCAGTTCTAAGTGAAGCTGGTGATTTTCCATCAACAATCGTTACTTTTATATTTACACTGCATTACATTAGGGGTTTTTTATATTATATTTATCCAGGTGGCTTAGTGGTTGGCATGTTCTCCTCTCAGCACTAGGGATTCCCAGCTCGAATCCCCATCTGGGTGGAGTTTCCATGTTCCCCCTGTGTCCGCGTGGGTTTCCTCCCAACGTCACGGAGTGAGAATCAGCTCCTCGGTGAGGTGGAACCACCAAGCGTCAATCATCACTAGAACGTAATGAACGAGTAGGAATTGCCTCCGTGTTCTCCGGTTTCCTCCCACAGTCCAAAAACATGGATCAAGTCGATTGAATTCTCCAAATTGCTCCATATAGAGAGTGGTGTGAGTGAGTCTGTGCCCAGTGATAATTTGCCCCCTGTCCTAGGTGTATCTGCCCAGCGGACGAGACGTTCTCCCCTGGATGGGCATGGGGGAACCCCCTCCCCCGCAACCCAGGAACAGTGAGATGCTGATTGGTTTAATGCAAGCGTGGCCCATGCCAGCCAACACACTGACACGCCCTAAATCAAGCTGCGAGGTGCACCATTGATGATTCGCTAAAAAGCATTAAAATAAAAACCCCTTTGTCGCTTCTTGGTATAAAGAGTATCTAAACTTCCACTGATTTATAGCAACGGTGTGGATTTGTATAGAACGCACAAACTTAAACACACACACACACACTTAACTAAATATATATATAACATCAGTGTTTGTAGATGGAAGGTTTGTTTCCCTCAGAATAATCAGAGAGATTAAAATTTCCTCTAATCTCATTTAATAATCTGTTACATAGTGATAATTGTACAGACGTCTATGAAACACTGGAAGACATGTCCATGATGTGTCATGTTGGATTATCAGTCTTTAACTCTTTACTGTGGGATTCCGAAGCTGAAAGCTGGTTCTCGATGCCTTTCAGCTCTTGTTCCAAAACTGTAATCTGTAGATTAACACAGAACAAGAACATGAGATTACGCCATTTGGTTTTTAATGCTCTTCTATTGGTGCTTCATCTGAAATTCTGTTTTTCTCAGTTGCCCCGGTGACTGATTTACTTTTTTTTTTCCCACTGCTGCAGTGGTAGGCTTGTGGTTAAGGACCCTGCCTTGTGACCTGAAGAGTCCCGAACCCCACCAAGAAGTGCCCTTTCAGCAAAAGCACCTAATCCTAATTGCCTCCTGGGTGCCGTATAGAAGGCTGTTCAGTGCTCCAGGCATGTGTGTTCACTTCACTCAGTGTGTGTGTGTGTTTCACTGCACTGCTGTGTTAAGTGTGAAGGACAAATTCCTCTGTGTGTAGTTACATTAGGCAAAATCGCCACTTTATTACTCAATATGACATGATTTTCAAATTAAAGGCAGGTAATCCACCACAGTGGCTTAGTGGTGGAGGAGTGGTGGAGAGTGTTTTCTCCTGCTTCTCCATTTCACTCCCCACAGACCAAAAACATGGATTGAAGGTAAATTACCTGCTTTAAATTGCCCCTATATGGCGCCACAGTGGCTTGGCATGTTCTCCTCTCAGCGCTAGGGGTTCCCGGTTTGAATCCCAAACTGGGTGGAGTTTCCATGTTTTCTCCGTGTCCGCGTGAGTTTCCTCCGGGTTCTCCGGTTTACTCCCACAGTCCAAAAACATGGATCAAGGTCAAATGAATTCTCCAAATTGCCCCATATAGAGTGTGTCTGTGTGAGTGAGTGTGTGCCCAGAAATAGATTTGTCGCCCTGTTCTGGGTGTATCTGCCCAGCGCCCATAACGTTCTCCCCTGGATGGGCATGGGGAACCCCCCCGCGACCCTAGTATAGGATAAAGCGGAAGATAATTGATGGAAATTGCCCCTATATCGTGTGTCTGTGTAAGTGCTCAGTGAATGGCTGGCGCCATGCCCTGGGGTATCTGCCCCCACAACCCTAGTACTGTACTATGTGCAGGATAATGGGGCGAGGCTTGTAATCAACTGTGTTGCCATGTTGTTGTCTTATTCACTGAAGAGACAGCGAGACACTGCAGCATCCTGTTCTCTCTGTAGAACCCAGTACCAGCTCACCTTATTCCTAATCTCCTGCTGAATGTGTTCTGGAACCTTCTGTGAGTAGTTCAGCACTCGGGTTCGAGACAGAGTCTGCTCAAGTTTGACCAGAAGTCTCTCTCTGCGCTGTAACAGCAGGACTCTCTGTTTATCTCCTTGGTTTGTGTTCTAACAGAAAAAAAAGAGAAAAAGAAAACACTAGTTCTTGTATTTCGGCACGGTGGCTTAGTGGTTGGCATTTTCTCCTCTCAGCACTAGGGATTCTCGGTTCGAATTCCTATCTGGGTGGAGTTTCCATGTTCTCCCCGTGTCCTCGTGGGTTTCCTCCAGGTTCTCCGGTTTCCTCCCACAGTCCAAAAACATGGATCAAGTTAATTGAGTTCTCCAAATTGCCCCATACAGAGTGTGTGTCTGTGTGAGTAAGTGTGTGCCCAGTGATAGATTTCCCCCCTGTCCTGGGTGTATCTGCCCAGCGCCCAAGACGTTCTCCCCTGGATGGGTATGGGGAACCCCCCCACCGCAACCCTAATAGAGGATAAAGCGGAGGATAATGTAAGCAGGTTTGAACGCACAATCTAGAACTGAAGACTTCAATACTAAAACCTGCCTTTTAAAGGTGAATGCAGGTCAGAATTCTTTCTATTGTACTAAGTAGCCTTTAGAACATACATACTTGTACCACAAGAGATTTTAATTTAAGTCTATAAGTTGTTAAACTAACGGCATTGGTGGTGTAGTGGTCAGCATGCCCGCCACTCAGCACTGGGGATCTAGGATTGAATCCCGATCTGGGTGGAGCTTCCATGTTCTCCCCGTGTCCATGTGGGCCTCCTCTGTTCTCAAGTTTCCTCACACAGTCCAAAGGCATGGATTTCAGGCAAACTGGCTGATTTATATTGCTCCTATATAAATTGCCCCACATAGTGTGGCTGCAATGGACTGGCGCTTTGTCCTAGGTGTATCCTGTCCAGCGCCTGTAAAATTCTCCCATGGGGTGGGCATAGAGCAGGCATGGGGTTCTCCCCCCACCCCTGACTCCAGAGGATAATGAGCTGAGTTAAATCAGTGTTCATGTTCATCACCTGCACATGGAGGTGTATCTGGACCGAGTGATCAGTCACCCCATAAACACTGCCTTCCTCAGGAGGGGGTGCAGAAGCAACCTGGCAGGAGGGAGGGTCCCCTGCAGGACAGTGCACATGCAGGGCGGAGACGCGAGCCAGCACGCAGACGGCCCGGCTGAAGCTGGTGAGGGTTTGGGCCTGGTCTGCTGTGCACACCGCCCACACTGGAGATTCAAAGAAAGCCAGGGTTAGAGAACCTACTAATGTAGTAACCATCTCGGATGAATGAACTCACAACAGCCGTTTATTTCATACAGTTGAGTCCCTGTCTGCTTGATCGCCTCTGAATATGCAACACACGACTGGAACCTGGAACCTGAATGGCCAGTGGAGGGCGCTGTTGCAGGACCAGCATTTTCTTTCTTTTCTTAAACAGCCACTGAGACTTAAACATTTTCATTGAGTCATTTAACAGACACTTTGATCCGAAACAAGTGTCCCAACTTGGGCGGCACGCAGGCTTAGTGGTTTAGCATGTTCTCTCAGCGCTAGGGATTCCCTGTTTGAATCCCAATCTGTGTGGAGTGTCCATGTTCTCCCCGTGTCCACGTGGTTTCCTCCGGGTTCTCTGGTTTCCTCCCACAGTCCAAAAACATGGATCAAGTCAATTGAATTCTCCAAATTGCCCCATATAGAATGTGTGAGTGTGAGTGAGTGTGTCCTGTCCTGGGTGTATCTGCCCAGTGCCTGAAACGTTCTCTCCCATGGATGGACATGGGGAACCCCCCCACAACCCTAGCAGAGGATAAAGCGGAGGATAATGGATGGAATGGATGGAAGTGTCCCAACTTGATGGGTAGGGTCAGAACACCTAAAACAATGACGGGATAAGGTTCTTGTTCAAAGACCCACTTTGGTATCTTTATTGGACCTGTAATTGGAACCCACAAACTTCGGATTCGGGTGGCACGGTGGCTTAGTAGTTGGCATGTTCTTCTCTCAGCGCTAGGGATTCCTGGTTTGAATCCCCATCTGGGTAGAGTCTCCATGTTCTCCCCGTGTCCGCGTGGGTTTCCTCCAGGTTCTCCGGTTTCCTTTCCACAGTCCAAAAACATAGATCAAGGTGAATTGAATTCTCCAAATTGCCCCATATAGAGTGTGTCCTGTCCTGGGTGTATCTGCCCAGCGCCCGAAACGTTCTCCCCTGGATGGGCATGGGGAACACCCCCGCGACCCTAATATAGAATAAAGCGGAAGATAATGGATGGATGGAACCTTCGGATTGATAGCCCAACACCCTAACCACTGAGGTACCATCTGCAGTGCATCATATCATCGTATGAGCATCTGCACATTGGACTCTGTTACTGACCCTTTAGTTCTAAATGTAAACAATCAGAATGAAGGTTCTTATGTTATTTTGTAAAGGACCTGCTGATGGAACTCACTCTCAGGCCTCTCCTTCGTCATGTGACTGTGTGCCCGGAGTGACCTCGCCACCCGCACCACGTCCTGTACCAGCGGGAAGTCGGCTTCTTCCTCAGGAAAATGCCAGTGCACCTGATGGGACGTGGGTCAGCGATACAATAAGGGAGGAGTCAGGAAACAGATGGACTGTAGGCACTGGAATTAAAAATAAATAAAGGTATCGGGGCAAAGAGTGTCAGGATGCGGCTCTCGTACCAGCTGGGAGGATGTTGGGTAAGGCTGCACACACACGCTACTCCACTCCGGCACGGGTTTGGGGCTGAACGGCTGCAGCCTCTGCCAGAGCTCCTCCGTGAGGAAAGGCATGAACGGGGAGAGGAGGCGCAGGGAGATGGAGACGCAGTGATACAGCACAGAGATGGCCTCCAGCTTCTCCTCAGGCGTGCCGCCTTTTAAAACCGGCTTGATGCACTCCTGGGGTGAAGAGGAAGAGTCTGGTTACGATATCAGACCATGTGGTGCATCATGTTGCCTCTGATTACAGCATAAAGATTGTACCACACAGGGGCATGCTGGAACAGGTGTATATATATACATATATATTATTGGTGGCACGGTGGCTTAGTGTTTAGCATGTTCTCCACTCTGTTCTAGGGATTCATGCTTCAAATCTCAATCTGGGTGGAGGTTCCATGTTCTCCCCGTGTCCGCCTGGGTTTCCTCCGGGTTCTCCGGTTTCCTCCCACAGTCCAAAAACATGGATCAAGGTCAATTGAATTCTCCAAATTGCCCCATATAGAGTGTGTCTGTGTTAGTGAGTGTGTGCCTAGTGATAGATTGCCCACCCCTGTCCTGGGTGTATCTGCCCAACGGAAGACAATGGATGGATGGATTATTGGTGGCACGGAGGCTTAATGTTTAGCATGTTCTCCTCTCATCACTAGGTATTCCCGGAATCCCAATCTGGGTGGAGTTTTCATGTTATCCCCGTGGGTTTCCTCCGGGTTCTCCGGTTTCCGCCCACAGTCCAAAAACAGGGATCAAGGTCAATAAAATTTTCCAAATTGCCCCATATAGTGTGTTTGTGAGTGAGTGTGTGTCCAGAAATAGATTGCCCCCCCCCGACCTGGATGTATCTGCCCAGCGCCCGAAACGTTTTCCCCTGGATGGACATGGGGAACCCCACCAGTGATCCTAATATAGGATAAAGCGGAAGATAATGGATGGATGGATGGATTATTGGTGGCACGGTGGCTTAGTGTTTAGCATGTTCTCCTCTCAGCACTAGGGATTCCCGGTTGGAATCCCAATCTGGGTGAAGTTTCCATGTTCTCCATGTGTCCGTGTGGGTTTCCTCTGGGTTCTCTGGTTTCCTCCCACAGTTTAAAACCATGGATCAAAGTTGATTAAATTCCCCAAATTGCCCCATATAGAGTGTGTCTGTGTGAGTGAGTGTGTGCCCAGTGATAGATTGCCCCCTGTCCTGGGTGTATCTGCCCAGCGCCCGAAACGTTCTCCCCTGGATGGGCTTCCCGACCCTATTACAGGATTAAGTGGAAGATAACTCACCAGATAGACATCACAGAGGCTGTGCAGCCAGTAGGAGTGCAGAGCAGCGGTGACGGTGTGGAGCTCGTAGCGTTGAAAGCCGCGCTCACATTGCAGCAGGGTGCTGTAGAGCCGCGAGCAGATCCAGTGCTCCATCCTCGAGGTTGGAGAGGTCTGAGAATAAAAAGAAACATACGAATCCACACCAACAGCTACTCAACGTCCTTTTCAGGGTCTGAAGTATTTTTAGAGTGGAGCTTTCATGTTCTCCTAGGGTGACCAGAATCAAATTCACCTGATGTGGGACAATGTGGGACACCAATGCATCAAGGTTGTCTAAAATTATTTCAAACAAACAAAAAAAAGAAACATCTCTACTCTACCCCTTTAGCACATTACAGACTGCAAATAAAAACATATATATACACATGTACAATTAAACGGAACAGACAGTTCTTTAATGTGCTTTAAAAAGGTTATTACATTCCTGTATTTCTCAAACAGTATATGTGTATATATAACTTATTTAAATTTATCTTATCTTATTTAAATGTAACTTTCTCGAATGTAAAAAAAACATAGTAAGCATTGAGCTTTTATACTATTTCACAATGATTCCAAAATTAAAACACCCGACTATGTACAGTTAAACAGAACAGACATGCGTCCGTGTTCCCGATTGGTTGACATTCAAACAGCCCGCCTCTCCCCCGATAACAGACAACACAGCCGTCCAATGTCGGATTATAAAAGACGCATTTCAAATCTGCAGTCTGACTTTCAATAACAATGCGGGACAACGTCTCAATTTGCGGGACACGTGAAAAGTAACAATATTGCGGGACATCTGGTCACCCTATGTTCTCCTCATGTCCGCGTGGGATCTCTCCATGTTCCCGGTTTCCTCCCACAGTCCAAAACGATGGATTCAAGGTGAATTGGCTGCTCCAAAGGACCCTTAGGTGCAGTAAATTGCCCCTACATAATGTGTGTGAGTGTGTGCCCAGCTTTGGATTGGCACCCTCACCTGGGTTTATCTGCCAAGCACTCGAAATGTTCTCCCCTGTTCTCCCCCGTGATGATAATATAGGATTAAGTGGAAGATAATGGATAGATAATGACATGAGATCAGATAAAAGATGTGGAAATGAGAGAGGGGGGGGGGGGGTAGAACACCGTAGTCTCTACCTTAATAAGTGGCTTCAGTGCTCCATCCGTCTCCTCCAGCGCTCCCAGAGTGAAGCGCATCGTCTGCCAGATCTTATTACAGAAGTGTCTACAGCTCAGCACCTGAGACACGGACATGCTGATGTCCTCTCCTGCTCGGACACACACACACACACACATGAACAGCGCTGACTCTTCTGAGAGGACTTTCCTCAGGATTTTGGAGTGTGTATGGGGGAGTTGGAACAAAGGCCCTGGCTCCCTATCGGAGTTCTCAGCTCATCCGTGAAGTTTTCGTCGGGGTAGAAAGGAGGGCTTCATGGGCTCGGTCCTTCCATTCAGCAAGGCAGCACTGGGATATAGTCATGGGCCTTCCCTAAACTGTTTCTCATTGATCCAAAATGCACGGCGGAATGCTTGACTTTACACATCTGTGGTGATACGACTGTCCCGGTATTTTTGGTGATGGAGTGTATATGATACAATCATTATCACTGCGGTACTGAGAGGGTCCTGCAGTACTCTATGAGGGCCCTGATCATGAGAGAACATACTAAAGTGGACGTACAAAGTACATCGAGAAACAAATGGACTACAGAACGGAACTGTAGAACTACAAACGTCCATCTTTATGATCAGTGGAACTAAAAAAAAGATTGATTCTGGCAGTCCTGCAGGACACCCTCAATGGACTTACATATAATAAATCATAATATTAATACATTTTATTTAAATTTATTTATATAACCTCAAAGACGCTTTATTAAAAGAAATTACAATAAAAACATATCGTTTTTCAGTTGGTAGAGTTTTTCCATTTGTTAAATACGGGTCACATGATCATCACACAATCTGTACATGGCTGTCCAACACTGTTGATGCTGCCCTCCCAGCTCAAGAAGGATGATTCCCCCACTAAGTCTCGGTCCTCACAAGGTTTCTTCTTTTAAATATCAACATAACAGGGAGTTTTGTCTTGCCACTTTCGCTTCAGCTTGCTATTTGGGGTTTAAAGGATAAAGCGTGATATAAATAAATTACTTGAACTTAGTTAGGTAGGTAGACAGCTAGTTGAATAGATAAGTAAATGGGTAGGTAGGTAGGTAGGTAGGTGGATGGATGGATAAATAGGTAGGCAATAGGTCACATGATCATCACACAATGTGTACATTAGTGTCCTACACTGTTGATGCTGCCCCCCCCCCCCACTCAGGGAGGATAAGTCCCCCACTGAGTCTCGGTCCTCACAAGGTTTCCTCCTTAAAATAACAGCATAACAGGGAGTTTTGTCTTGCCACTGTCGCTTCAGCTTGGTCTTTGGGGTTTAAAGGCTTTTCATTCTGTAAAGCTGCTTTGTGAAGATGTACTGTTGTAAAAAGCGCTATATAAATTACTTGAACCTGAACTTCTGTGTGGAGGATTCGTGCACACGCTCAGTGTGAGAGGTGCTCTACAGAACGGTTCCGGCGGGTCACTCACCCTGAGCTTTGTAGGAACAGAGAGCGAAGCGCAGCGCGTCGGCTCCGCATTCAGGGATTCCGTTTGGAAAATCTTTTCTCTGAATGAGAGAGAGCGAGAGAGAGCGAGAGAGAGAGAGAGAGAGAGAGAGAGAGAGAGAGAGAGAGGGAGAGAGAGAGAGAGAGAGAGAAATCATTATGGACCAGCATTAAAGAACCTGAAGGAAACCATCCATCCATTATCTTCCGCTTTATCCTCTATTAGGGTCACGGGGAGGGGGGGGGTTCCCCATGCCCATCCAATTTCAGGTGCTGGGCAGATACATCCAGGACAGGGGGCCATCACTGGGCACACACTCACACACTCTATATGGGGCAATTTGGAGAATTCAACTTGACCTTGATCCATGTTTTTAGACTGTGGGAGGAAACCAGAGAACCCGGAGGAAACCCACACGGAAACGGGGAGGACATGGAAACTCCACCCAGATTGGGATCCGAATCGGGAATCCCCAGTGCTGAGAGGAGAACATGTTAAATCACTAAGCCATCTAAAGGAAACCATGAAGCTTTTACGAACCTGCGCTTCTGAAGCCACAGCCGTCTCCCGGGGATCGGAGTTCCCCTCCAGCACCTTCTCCTGAAGTCTCTGTACAGAATACAGAACATGGAGTGATGCAACACTACTGAACATCTCAAAGCTCCTGCAGCTATAACATATTCTCAATGTGCAACGCCGAGCAGCGGGTTGGATCCACAGCGGCGTCCTTCAGACTGAGAACATGTTCTCTCTCTTTTCTCTTCTGATCTCTCACTCTGAGAACATGTTCTCTCT